>JAECUM010020246.1:0-63905 GCA_016617855.1 Megalonaias nervosa
TCTTCTCTTCCTCAAGCTTCGTCTGACCTCTGGACCGTAGGTTAAGACTCTCTTGAGACAGCCTTGTCTGTCCACATGGATCCTTCGTTTCTAAAGGGCTGTCTCTGTGATCTGGATAATTTTCCATGATGATCTGACATACATGGGATAATCCGGGTTGAACAGCATCGACCATAAGAGGGTAGATGATTCTACGTTAGTCCACATCTTGTGACGAGAACTGGTGAATGGAATGGGGTGAGCCGCAGTTAGTTATGGTGGAAGTGCGGATGGAAACGGATTGAGTTCTTTCACCAATTCTAACATACGTTACAAAATTCAGTCAGAGTGCGGAGACTGTCTTCCAATCCAAAGAGAGTTGCCCGTGACGTTACATTCCCTATATAGGGGAGCTAGCGTCTGTGCGCAGTGAATCAATGCGACAGAGTTAGAACATGACGGAAACTAAGAAGACTATGAATTGGAGTGCATGGCTGTGGAGACGGGGAGTGATGGCATAGTAGAGGCTACTAAAACAACCACAGCTCTATTTCCAGAAGAGAACAATTTTAATTGGGATTTAGTGGATTTTCTCTCTTCACAAGAATTTGTTCCGGTAACAGTACCTTCTCCGCTTTCTCCTTCCTTACCGTACGTACAGGATTTTAAACTGAGACAGAATGAAGAATTGGAGAAATTTTTGCAACAGCAGAAACAAGCAGAGCAAGCCTTCTTCATTAAACAGCAACAGCGAGAAGAAGAAGAGGTAAGAAGAAGAAAACGACAGGAAGAAGAAGCAGAGAAGAAACAAGGTCTAGGAGAGATGGATGACAGTGAAAGTCAAACGGTGACGGTACACTAAGACATTTTGGCAGAGTTAAGGAGTCTGAAATAAATGTATCAGACTTCTTTACTACGACCCAAGAGAAAAAGACCTTCTCGGGCCAAACATTCCAAGCCTGTCCACAGTCCCACTACGCCTGAGATACCAACACTAGTGATTTCTACCAAAATCATCGACAGCAGCAGGTCCAGAACTAGGCCTTGCCCGGGGCAAAGGGACAAGGCAGTTAAAGCTCATTACTTCCCGTTCCTGATTTTTTTATTTTTTATTTTTTATTTTTTCAAGAACAAAACAAAAAAACAAACACCCAACGGTCCTTTTCAGGGCCACCACCTCCTCAAAAAGAGACTACTCAATGTTTGCCAAAATCAAGTACAACTCAAATCCCTTTTTTCCTATGATGAACGTGTGTGCGTGCGTGAGTGTAGGTCCGTATTATGATTACAAAAATCAAAACCAAGAGACACTTACGTTTTTTTTCTGGTATATTCTCTCTAAATATTTACAATCCAATTTCACAACATATTACCTTAAAAAGTTCATTAGCATCTTCTTTGTCTTTTCACTCTCTCCTCTTTTTAAATTTCTTCACTGTCACCGTTTGTTCCTCTTCTTCCTCATTTTCTTCTCGTCTTCTATTCTTCTCGTTCTGGGCGTGTCTGGGTTCTTCCTTTTCGGAGAGTACGTCTTCTTCCTGTTCGGAACACCTCTCTACCTCCTGCTCCTACTGTTTCTTAGAGCAGTCTGAAGACCAGTGTCCTTTCTCTTGACAATGATAACAGGTATCTTGACCTTTGTCTCTTTTGACACTTGTCTTGCTTTGACGTTTTGGACATTCTGAAGACCAATGCCCTTTCTTCTGACAGATATAGCAAGTATCTTGACTTTTATCTCGAAAGGTGGGGGAGTAGTCCGTCGACTTCTCTGAAGAACACTTTCGTATGACGCCTCGCAAAGCTCTGATCAGAAGTTTGATCTGTGTTGGCTCTTCGATCTTTCTGGGTAGGATTGAGAGTGAAGTGAATACTCTGAGGGAAGACACAGACCCTTTATGTAGGGAGACGCTGACCTTATATTGATATATAGGGGACCATGGCGTTTAAAATGTAGTCATTTCATATTTTGTAATCAAGATGAAACAACCGCACCATTTCGTGAAGAAAGGAGAAGAAAGTTAGAGGCAGAAACGTGACCTATCGCTTTGCACAGTAGCTGACGTCTTGGCTCAAATTCATGCCAGCGATTTTGAAGATGGCATCAGTGAGCCAGAATCCAGACCCAGAGAGTCTACGTCAAACCAAACTCCACCATCAGTAACCCCTGAAAACTACTACAACATTCGAGAGACAGACAAACGCTCCTCTAGAAAATTTAGAATCACTGCCTACACGTACACGGTCAAGTTTAAAGATTTCAAGTCAAACGTACCGTTGGCGAAAGCAGAGGGATTCGTCATCGATTTGTGGGATTCCTTCTTAACCACACTGAAATGTCAATGTCGAGCCAACGAAGACGATCGCTTGACACTTTCTATTTATCACGACAGTCTGAAGTCCCACGTTTGGATCGAGTTTAGCAGACCATCAGAATTGACACTTTACAAATTCATCGACAAGATTCAACATGTTTAGTGTGTCTGTGTGTGTGTGTGTGTGTGTGTGTGTGTGTGTGTGTGTGTGTGTGTGTGTGTGATTTAGATTTTTAACGTAGCTTTAAGAATTTTTCAGTCATATCGCTACGATGTCTACAGTGTGACCGTTTATAATGATGTTTAGCACTGGGGCATCATGCCGCAGACATGTAGCATGATGTCCCACCCAGTCGCATTATCCTGACACCAGGCCGACCAGTCCTAACACTAACCTCTTAATGCTGAGCGTCAAGCGAAGCAGCTGTTAGTACCATTTTTTAAAGTCTTTGGTATGACTCGGCCGGAGTTCGAACCCACGACCTCCCGCATCCGAGGCGGACGATCTACCACTAAGCCACCGGAGCGGTCTTCAACATGTTCAGCAGTCCAACGACAAGTTTCACATCATCGATGGAAAAGCGACACTGTACATGGTCCACGTTTCTCTTCCCAAAGGGACCGGAGGCAAAAAGGTGTTACTGGTGAACGACCTTCGCAGAACATAACATAGCCTCGTCCGAATTGACAATCCACAAGACAAGATGTGTTTAGCCAGGGTTATCGTGGTGAGGCGAACTTATGCTGACAAAAACGACACGACAGAATGGAAAAGAGCCTGGCAAATTATTCGAAAATCGAACCGAGCAAACAACAAAGAGAAGCAAAACCCCTGTTACAGCAAGCGGGGCTATCCAAAGACACTGCCTGTGGCATTCCTGAAATGCAAAAATTGCAAGACGTCTTAGCTCCACGCTACACCTTGAAAGTACACCTTCAAGAAGTGCGCTGACCTCTGTTGTTTCGAGGCAAAATTCGAAAGACGGAAAATACACTAAATATCATCACGATGAATATTTTAAAGCCATTACCGGTGTCACCGCATTCCTGGGATACGGTTATTATTGTGAGAAATGTGACTATGGGTATAACAATCGAGAGCAACACAAGCATTGTGGATCGAAATGTGAGGGATATTTAGCCTCTAAACCCTGTCGTGACGAAGGACAAGAACGAGTGCATTGCCCTGCTTCTCAGCGAACTTTTGTCAGCCCTACCTGTCACCAACAACATCTGAAAATGCAAGGTGCACAGCGGAAAAGTGCTTGTCAACTCCTGAGATTGTGCCCTACTTGTGGACAAGGCATACGTATCAATAGTACCAAGGCTCAGGTATGTTCAGGAAAGAAACGATGTCACATTTGTCACCAAATCGTAGACTTGGAACACGGACGTTACATTCAGAAATACCAACCCCAGCAGGAGGTGGAGGAGGAAGATGACCAGAAGAAAGTCAATTTCATCTTTTTCGATTTCGAATGCATGCAAGGGACCGGCAGTCATATTCCTAATTTCTGTGAGGCTCATCGAGCGTGCAAGAAGTGCATCCAAAAACCGATCTTTACTCATTGTCCTCACTATAGCAAGATTCCTGGAGGACATGAAAAAATCTTTCGGGGACCTAACACGTTTGTCGATTTTCCCCAATAGATCTTAGATCCTATTGATGAGACTTGAAGTTAAGAGGACATCGAACGTTACGGAGATTATCATCGCTATGCCACGGTGATGGCTCACAATTTCTCGGGATACAATGGACAATTTCTTCTGACATACTATACGGAACAAAGTACCGAACGTCCTAAAGTCACTTTGAACTGAGCCAAGCTCATTTCCATGCAAGTGGGACAAGTGTAGTTTAAAGATTCGATGAGTTACTTGGCCATGCCATTGATCCAAATGCCTAAAACATTTGGAATGACAGAAATGGCCAAAGGCTATTTTCCGCACTTTTTCAGTACCGAAGCCAATCAACATTCCGTTCTACCCCGTTTGCCTGACGCTCACTACTACGACCCCGACAACATGCGCACCGAAGAACGAGAAGCTATCTACGCTTGGTAACAGACTCACGTTTCGGACTCCTTAGACTTTCAGGAAGATATGTTAAAGTATTGTCATTCCGACGTGGACATTTTACGGCACTGTTGTGGAAAATTTCGAGAATTGTTCATGGAGCACGGAGGGATCGATCCTTTGAGAAAAACCTGTACCATTGCTAAAGTGTGTTCCTTAGTGTACCGCAAGCGATTGAGAAGACTCCTGGAGTCATCCGCCCTCAAATGACCAATTTTGTCAAACGTCAATACTCGGTCAAAGCCCTACGCTGGCTACATTACATGTGTGACAAGGAAGACAAATGGATCTAACACGTCCGAAACGGAAGAAGCGAAAAGACCATTGGAACGTATTCGGTGGATGGCTGGGACTTAGAAAACCCTCAGATCGTGTACGAATTTAACGTTTGCTTATTTCACGGATGTCCAACCTGTTACCTTCAACAGTACACTAAAAATCAGTTTTTACAACGTTCCATGGAATACTTGTACAAGGCTACTTGTCAGCGATGCTTAAAGTTAGAACAGCAAGGATACCAAGTGGTGGAAATGTGGGAACACGAGTACGATCACCGTTTGAAAACCGATCCCGAGTTTAAACGCATCGTGGAA
The DNA here is from genome assembly GCA_016617855.1 of Megalonaias nervosa. Taxonomy (NCBI): domain Eukaryota; kingdom Metazoa; phylum Mollusca; class Bivalvia; order Unionida; family Unionidae; genus Megalonaias; species Megalonaias nervosa. The sequence continues at coordinate 4,961 of JAECUM010020246.1, forward strand.
AGTTACAAGTTGGTGGGCCCTCTGAATCCACGGGACAGTTTGTATGGAGGACGGACGAATGCCACCTTTTTGCTGTACCACGCCGACGAGGAGAAAGGAGAAGAAATGAAATACCTATATGTGTGTTCGCTGTATCCTTACGTGTGTAAATATTGTCACTTTCCTGCAGGGCACCTACAATTGCTGACAGAACACAGCGACCTTGAAAACATTCGACAATACGAAGGATTGATTAAATGTAAAGTCTTGCCTCCCACGGCCTTGTACCATCCCGTTTTACCTCACCATTGCCAAGGAAAACTGATGTTTCCCTTGTGCCTTACTTGTGCCGACACGTGCAACCAAGACCAACCTTGTCAGCACACTCAGGAAGAACGCGCCTTGACGGGAACTTGGGTCAGCGTGGAATTGTTCAAAGCTCTGGACCTGAGATACCAATTGTTAGAAGTGTACGAAATTTACCACTTTCCCAAGACAGAACAGTACTGCAAGGGAGACGAGACTCAGAAAGGCATTTTCGCAGACTACGTGGATGCCTTTTTGAAACTGAAACAAGAAGCCAGTGGCTATCCTTCCTGGTGTCACACTCCCGAAGACCAAACGAAATTCAAAGAGAAATACTTTGAACAGGAAGGCATCATTTTAGACCACATCGAGAAAAAGGAAGGACTACGATCGTTTGCTAAAGTGATGTTGAATTGTTTGTGGTGAAAAATGGCACAACCACCGTGTTTACCCAAAACGGAGTATTTGACATTAGCTTCCCGCTACTTTCACATGATTCACGACAAACCAAATATATGAATCACGTGGACGTCCTTCGTGAAGACGTGATCCTGGTCAATTACAAAGAAGAACTGGATTTTGTAGAAGCCGACAAATTTGGAAATGTCCTCATTGCGGCCTACGTGACAGCCCATGCTCGCTTAAAATTGTACGAAGTGTTACACCAGTTAGAAGATCGTGTGCTGCATTTTGACACGGACAGTTGCATCTACATCGATTGCCTGGGTCACCGTCACCCTGACATCGAAGGAGACCGTTAGGAGCTTGGACGGAGGAGCACCCCGACGACAAGATTCTAAGTTTTGTTTGTGGCGGTCCCAAACATTACTGCTACGAGTACCGTAACCCACAAGAAGAAGTGCACACGGAGTGTAAAGTGAAAGGATTGACTCTCAATTATCGCACCTGTCAAGTTGTGAACTTTGGCGTGTTGAAAGAAGCTTTGCAATCTGGACAGGATCAACATTTTAAAGTGATCACCTACGAACCGCACAAGATTGTACGTTTACCCACACACCAAATTGTCAGCCGACCTTTGGAAAAACTGTATCAAATCATGTACCAGAAGCGAGTGCGACTTCCCAACCACTTCACTTTGCCGTACGTATAGAATGGTATTAAAAAAATGTTTCCAAGGCGATAGCCACCAACAAGAAGGATGACTTCGACACAGCAAGAATCGATCGAGGGACCCACTGAGAACTCCAAGTTCAAACTATACAATTTTCCTGTTTTCTTGCCTGACTATTGTGATCGTGCCAGTCGATTGGAAACATTTTAAAAAATGGCCCACGGATATGGAAGGATTACCTTCTTCGAATGTTTTAGCTAGAACAGGATTTGTCTACTTGGGACCTGAGACTGGATTGGGATACGAGGTACAGTGTTTCAGTTGTGGTCTGAGGTTGCGTATGAATCTATGTATCTATAAAGATTCAGCTATTCTAGAACATACTCGATGGTCTCCGCACTGTCCTTACCTTTCTATGGCCTTTCCACCCATCACATTACGGTACATTAATGACGATAACTTAGAGAAGGTAGTACTATTGTCCAGGAAGAAAAAAAGGAACACTTCCAAAACTAGGCATACAAAAGGAAAGATTTACAAAGCTCGAGCCTTCATTACGACTAGTAGAAAAAGGTACAACGTCCAAGACCGATAGTTCATTGTGACACTACATGCGCTAAGCAAGAAAGATGAATCCTTTTAAACAGACACAATTCAAGTTTTTGATTCTCAAGTGGAGTGCGATGCTGTGCCTTGCTATCGCAGGGATCCCGTAAGCTGTTACCACAGCGATACAGTACCACATCATGGGAACTTCGCTATGACTACTACAATACCTACCATGGAAAGTGATGCTGTGCGTGCCAAACCTGACGGATGCCAAAGCGATGACACTTGTTATCGTGCACTCTATGCTGGTTTTCATGGTCACTGTCATCCTCCACGTGAAACCATGCGGCTACCACCCTACGGCTGTCATCCATGCCTGAGCAAACTACTGCGGGTTTCGCCGTATCCTCATCAAAAGGAGCTTGAGAAAAAAGAATATTCGTTCCCTGTGCGTTTGTCTGAATACTGCGACTTTGAAAGTCGTTTCCAAACCTTCCAAGGAAACTGGCCTAAATATCTGGGAGGACCTACCCCCGAAGAATTAGCCAGAGCCGGATTTATCTACTTGGGCGAGGGTGATAAAGTCAAGTGCTTCAGTTGCGGCGTGTCACTACACCAGTGGGAACAGAAAGAATATCCTCGATGCTCTCCACACTGTCATTGATGCATACTTTACAAGAGAACATTCGTGGCTTGCCTGTGGAGTTGAGAGAACACATTTACCGAGAGATTGTCAAAATACAAATCAAATGCAAAGAACAAAATGCATCCGTTACGTCACCAATGTTGGAACCACTGGTACCTGAATGCTATAAGAGGACTGATTCTGATGAAAGCGTTCAAGTGGTCAGACATTGATCAACTACTCAATGACCAGAAGTATTGGTTTGCTACTGATTCTATTTACTACAAGGTAGACTTACTACAACGAATTTCAGAGGAAGAGTTAGAGGGTTACCAAAATCTTTTTTCACAATCTAAACGTGGTTCAAGAGGAAATTTCTGTACGGTGTGTGATGTCCAAGTTAGTGACTAAACAATTTAGATTCGCCACAGGGGTACGATCAGCTCTGTGCAGAAAGTACACTTATTACATCCGCAAAAAAGAGGGCATAAAACTTGCTAGCATGCACGACCTTTATTATTCGTGATACAACAGATTCCGTGGAAGGAAATCAATGACACTATTCAGACCGTGGAGGATTACCAACACTTATTACGAGAACTGTGTCCATTGAATTGGGGTCGTCGTGTGGTGTGTGTATTAGTGACTTCCTTCCAGGGATTTCGTTTACCAGCCGATTCCTTGTGTACCTATCACCAAAACATGAGGGTGGTACCTTTAAATGTACACGAGAGACTCATTCTGTTAAAAGTCTTGCGCTTTCATCTCGATACTTCTCGACCTATACGGGAAAAAAGAGATTCGTCAGTTTTTAGTCACTAAAGATGTTTGCGAAGATGTGTGTGCAGCTTGTGACTTACATTCTCTCTGGCCAGATGTACTTGACTCGAAAAGTTTTGGTTTCGATGCTAGGACAAAAGAAGTGGAACGTTTTCAACGCACCTTGAAAGAACGCATGTGGAAATATTTTACACATCAACACGCTCTCAAGTACATCGACGTCTTACCGCACCTGGTCAAAGCGTACAACCAATCTTACCATCGGAGCACCGGATTTGCCTCCCCCAAGAAGTGACTCCCGACAACGATGTGACCGTCTTTGAGCGCAGGTTTAGTACGTCCCCAACTATGGCTGTCCCCAAGAAAGGTGAAGTGTTGACGACGGGAGATTGGGTGTGCATTGGCAAACCAAACACTCTTTCGACAAAGGTTACTTACCCAACTGGACCACCGAATTGTTTCGTGTCACCGGACGAGTGCGTAGTCGTCGCCCTATTGTCTATAAATTGGAAGACATGAACGGGCAAGTGTTAAAAGGAACTTTTTACTTTCCCCAGTTACAACGCGAAACTAAAAACGAAAACTAAGTGTACGACATCGAAAGCATTCTCGATCGAAGAACCCTAAAAGTGGGAAAATGTCCTGTCAAAGAAGTATAAGTACATTGGAAAGGATATCCACCGAGTTTTGATTCTTGGATCGACGCTTCGCAAGTCATCGACTATAAAAAGAAGTGACCATCATGCCCTTCAACACAGCCTGAACCACCACAGTGACCACTCCTTCACCGAGTTCTTCTCTGCAAGATCTACAAAAGCAACCCCTCTATGTGTGGTGTGGAGAACATGTGCCTACAACGCAAATCGTCCTTTTCTGCCAAATGTTTGTGGTGTATTGTGTCATCGGTGCTGACATTGTCAATTTGAGTTTGCAACTAGGAGACAAACAATTGTGGACCATTTTACTGAGCAGCTGCATCGGTTACCATCTCCCCAACCCTTACCTAAAATACTCTAACGGTAACAACGGGAGTCTTGCGACCAACGTCAGTCACCCTCCCAACAGTCACCACCAAAACAACAATAACCCTCTTTTGGACACTCTTCTAACCTCGAGTGACCCCTCGGACAGCAGAACTCTGGAATTATGAATAACCAATTTTACTTAACTTTACCCAGTGACAGTTCCATGGATGTGTCTCCCCACAATACTTTATGCTGTTTCACGGCCAAATTATCTCAAGCCATCCAATTGGATCATGTAGCCTATTGGGAAGTGGCTTTGTTCGAAATGATTCGCCCTACACAAATCAAAAACATCACTGACAATCAAAACACTTTTGAGCAAGACCTAGTGCAACAAGACTTGGATGAAAACGAAACTGTAGATGCCTCTATGAAACGACCAGTGTCGCCAAAAATACTCCACGGTACATCTACATGTTGAAAATTCGTGCAGGCTATTATTTTAGTAGTCAACATTTGGTGGACACACTTGCTTCCAAATTCAGTGCGCTGTTTGGCAAAGCCTTGGACAAGAAGAAACGAAGTGTTACTATCGAGTACCATAAAGTAGCTTGTCGCCTGCTCATAAAAGTTTCAGATGACAAAAAGTTAGCTATTAAATTTTGTTCTGAATTCTTTGACATTTTGGGTGAGGACCTCAAGTTGGTCAAGGGTGGACCCACACCACTCATTGCCGACAACTTGAATTTTGCGAAGCTTTTTTGTACCCCTGTAGAACTGAACCAAGGATTAAATTTGATCTTTGTGTACTCCGATATGGTGGAGTACAACGTAGTGGGACACACATCCGCACCGTTGCTGCTAGTCATTCCTTTCAAAGCGGATTCTACCACGACCAATGACGAGGAAGGTGGAAACACCTATCACGTTCAGCGCCAATTTGTACATCCTCATTATTTGTCCGTCAGCAAGTCGTATTTCGACACGGTCAGCATTGCTATAAAAGGAGATCTGGGACAAAATATTTCATTCACCAAAGGGAAAGTCACTGTGAAACTCCATTTTCGAAAACAATTTTCTAACGACTTGTAAGTCATGTATCCAGTGTACCGAGAAGTCGCTCGTCGGCGAGGACATGGTTTAGGAGATATGATGAAATCGGCGTTTCGTTCGGTAGCCCCAGTTTTGAAACCGATGGTGACACGAGGATTGTATGCCTCGAAAGATGCCGCTTTGACGCAAGGCAAAGAATTTCTCCAAAATGTCATCATCGACAAACAAGACCCTAAAGAAGCCTTCTTGAGAGCAGGCAAAAATGTCTTGCTTCAAACTGGAAAAGACATTCTGGGCCGACGAAAAACTCCTATAAATACCCTGGAAGCTGCCCAGTCAGGCATTCCTGCTTCCCTGGCGCCACATTAAGGACAAGGCAGAAAGAGACGACGAAAACACCCCTCCAGAGGCCTTTACACACCCAGAGCTATAAAGACCAAGAAAAGAAGAACCGTCAGAGAATTAGACGTTTTTGGTTATTTAACAGACGCCAAAGAGATTCATCTGGATGCTTGCGTGGTATGGAAACCTGACACAGCGAGCGCCACCAAGTTCAACAGCACTACGATTGCTGGGGACGACCAAAAAATGTGGAATTTATCGATCGTCGAAAGAAAATAAAAAAGGGGCGAAGTTTAGAACTGATGGATCGTTTGCATTTGGATATGTGGTTGCAAGACAAGTATTTGCTGAACGAGGTGGATGTCCGCCTGAGACTGAATCTCAGCAGTACCGCTTTCAATTTGATGGCTTATACTGCCGATTACAAAACTATCATCCAAGAAATCAGACTCTACGTGCGATGCGTGGAAGTGTTACCTAAAGTGAGAAACGACATCACTCACACTTTGAGCAGAACGACCGCCAAGTATTCGATACGATGCGTGGAAGTGAAAATCTTTACCATTGCTGCTAGACTCCGATCCAAGCTCGAAGATCATCTGTTCCAAGGACAGTTACCCAAACGTTTAATTGTTGGTATCGTCATCAACGAAGCCCTCAAGGGATCCGTCACTGCCCTTTCGAGTTTAAGCACTAGAGAGTGTCCAAGCTCGAAGTCAGCCGCGATGGCAAAACCTTGTGTATTAGGCCCTTCGAACCTAAGTTTGACGAGAAGAATTACTTGAGATCGTACTTGTCCCTGTACGAAGCCACGGTACAGTTAGGGACCAACACCAGCCACGGCATATCTTTCGACGATTATGCCAGAGGTTACGCTTTGTGGGCCTTTGGTTTCACTCCAGACCAAGGCAGCGACGAGGGACATTTCCACCCTATACAATCTGGTCAACTGTGTGTGGAACTTCAGTTTGCAGAAGCTCTATCCAACACGTTGAACGTCAACAATACAATAGAAATCACCAGTTTGAGAGAAGTCATTCTAGACTATTAGAAACTATGGAAGACTCTTATCCCTCTTTGAATGGTGGAGAATCTTTGGAAATAGAATAGGAAGATATCGAGGAAGCAGAACCGCCCATCAAAAGAGACAAAGACGAAGAGGTGATGGTCATGTACAGATGGCCAGAACAAAAACAACATTTAGTCTCCTATTTTGCCAAACACCTGGCAGAAACAGATTTGACCAAGAAAGATTGCTATGGATGACAAAACGATCATCAACAGTCAAATTCAACACGATAAATGTTTGATGATGAGTCAAGAATAAAAATTGGACGAGTATTTGGATGATGCTTGGGGTCTCATCTCAGAAGAAGCAGTGTTGCATCAGTGGTATGAAGACTTGCGTGATCATTCCTCCCCTCCATTGACTGCTCTACAGATCCATCGCATCGAATCTCTCTTGGCCCAGAGTACGGAGACGAAGCGAAGAGAAGATTGCTTGACAGAGATTTTCAAGCAGAAAGTCAGGATTGAATTGATGACTTATCATTACCTGCGAAACAAGAAAAAACAAAACAAAATGGATACCTGGCAACTTTATTACCTTTTGAAAAACAGTTCGTACACCGCTTCTTGGAATCCTGTCGTGTGCGCAAAAGATGAACTTCCTCATCGGAAACCTAAAGATAATCAAGTTTATGCATCAACACGGACGACAGTCATTCCCCAGGAACCCACTGTGTAGCCATCTACTTTCCCCACGATGCCTGTGTGGAGTATTTTGATTCGTATGGACTACCACCTTTGGAAGAAGACATCATTGACTTTATGAGAAGAAATGCCCAGACGAGATGATTCAATAATGTGAAATTACAAGACATAGATTCCATGGTGTGTGGACAATATTGTGTGTATTTTCTTCATCAACGCAGTCTTGGATATCCCTTAGAACATTTAATGACTTATTTTGATCATGAAATCAATCTTCTAGAAACGATGAAAAAGTAGATTGATGGTTTTGTGACCATTATGGATATCTCTTGTCTTTAGCTAGAAAACGTAGTGTACATCAATGGCCCAATGACTTCCATCAGTGGAAGTCTAACTTGACTTCACAACGTTGTCAACCTTGTCAAAAATTTGTTAATTGATATTGTATGAATTGTTTTATTATTTGTTGGTTAATTTTTGGCTGAATAAAAATGTTATCTTTTGAAAAAAGAGTTGGTGGTTTGTTTTAAATTTTTTTTTTATCACAATACATGCTTTTTGACTTTTCTCTCTCCATCACCGTGAGATGAGCTATAAGGTTCCTACTCAAAAATCGTAGGGATGTTTTCTATCGCGTTCGCGTTTGAACCCTATAAAGCTCTGCGGTCTCCAGTCTGACCACCCATTGTTGACTCGTCAACCTATGAAGATGACTTCTAATTTAGCTAAACTGAATGAAGCCCACGTAAATTTACATCGTGTCAGGCAAAACCTGATACCCAAGCCTGAAGAGATGGAGAATGTTAGGATGTTAAAAGTAGCCCAAGACCTGATAGAAGAGGTCTTCAGAGATGAAATCAAGAAGAAGCAAGAAGAGTAGACCGAGAAGTATAGGCTTCAGAAGCAGAGACAGCAGCAGCAGCAACAACAGCAGGAGCCAGACAGAGGCTTTGTGGACTGTCGAGTGGACACAAAAGAGTTCTCCTTCTCCTTCCGCAGAAGCAGACCCTATCCTGTGGGGAAAGCCTGCAGCCAGACGGGGACGCAATCTTAGACGATAAGAGATTGCCACAATCCAAACAAAACAACCCCTTTCAGGGCCACCCCAACAATCTGGAAAAGACATACTACTCTATTGCCAAAATAGTCTATCTTTGTGTTTGTCTGTAGGTAAAAAATAGAAGTGTGCCTATAAACACTTCGTTTCCCTGACTTGCAAGTTTTTTATGTATGACTGGTAATAAAGTGTGTTTGTAGGAAAAAGTTAACGTGAGTGTTTCTTTTAGGTCCGCGCGTTCCATGTTATTTGATAGTGTACTGGGTATTGTTAGTTTTTGTGTAAGGGGATGTTTTCTTTCACGTCCGCGCTTTAGGTAATTAAATATGTAGCGGTTGTCAGTCTGGCTACTCGGAAGAAGATGAGCAGAATCACAAAACTGTAAAAAAGGAAAAGAAGAAGTTAGAAGAATAGGAACAGAGAAAAACAAGTTTGCCTCACCTTATCATGAGACAGCCTGTGAGGTCAAACCCACAGTGAGGACACTGCCACTACCACCACCACCACGTCAACCACAGCCACAACCACTACTAACAGCCGCTATCCCCCAGACAGAAAACTGGGAGGAGGAGTTGGAAAGACAGCGACAAGAGTGGGAGCCGCAGCAAGAGCAACCACGACAACTACAGTATCCACGTGTCTGGCGTAGAAGTCAGAGGGAACAAGTCTTCACTATCCCTCAAACTGAGGAATGGGATAGTGAAGCAACTCAAGACCCCTCTGCACTCCCAAGAACAACACTGATTTGGGAGCAAGATTGGAGTAGGAGATGCGTGTGTGGTGCCCGACGTGGCAGGTGGCAGCATTAACCAGGTGTATTTGGAGTTAGAAAAAACAGCCCTTCTCAGAGAGAGACTGATCAAGCTGACAATCGTATAATTTTGTGGGGGGGGGTATGTGCGCGTACGTTTGTGTGTATGTGTGTTTGTGTGCGCGCGTACGTTTGTGTGTATGTGTGTATGTGTGTTTGTGTGCGCGCTTACGTTGGTGTGTCTGTTTTTTATCGTTAAAAAACCCTTGTCCCTGCACAAGCGTACGTTTATGTGTGTGTCTGTGTGTGTATGTTTGTGTGCGCGCGTACGTTTGTGTGTATGTGTGTTCATGTGTGTATCTGTGCGCGCGTACGCTTGTGTGTGTTTGTTTTTATCTTAACAAAAAAAACCCTTGTCCCTGCACAATTTTCCTTCCCACTTTGTATTGATAGAAAATAAAGTGGGTTTTGTTGGTATTAGTATCTTGACTTGTAAAAACTTTATTTTATGTTAGTACTCTCATCACTATGGTCTGTTTGGTAGGTCATATGAGTAATTAGTGAGAGGCGATATTTTCCTTCACGTCCGTGTTTGAGGTATATATAACGTGTAGCGTTCATCAATCGCGCAATTATCGCCACCAACAAACCTAATATCCTATGCCTGCAAGAAACACTCTTGAATGAAGCAAGTAAGACCATACCCAAAATAAATGGCTACGACACAAAATTCCTGAAACACAGGAGCAATGGAAGAAAAAGAGGAGGGCTTGCCATTTATATCCATAACACAATTCCAGACGTAATAGAAATAGACACAAACATTGACTTAAATGGCAACCTAATAGAATACAAAGCAATCACCGTCAAAGTAGGACACTAAAAATTGAACATTTATAATATATATGACCCAGGAGGGAATAATGTAAACCCCACCCAAAGCTACTTAGAATTATTCAAAGATAGGGTACAAACAGCATTATCTGCGGAGACTTCAATGCACACAACACAGAATGGGGCGGTGACCACATAGATACAAAAGTGAAAAGCGTTGAAAAATACGCCAGGGAGAACCAGCTAATAATATTAAATACAGCTATACCTACCAGAATAGACCCCATCAATGGAAAACTAGCACCAATAGATTTGACACTTGACACTTGCAACACCAAACCTTGCACAGATTACGGACTGGGAAGTGCTACAGCAAAGCACATTAGGCAGTGACCACTTCCCGATATGTACCACAATATACTTACAAAGTCCAAAAGAACAACAAAGAAACATACCAGGATGGAAAACAGAGAAAGCAGACTGGGACCTGATCCAACAAATTTTGAGCAAGACGCAACTAGAAGATCTACATAGCAACGATACCAACCAATACTACAACAACATAATCCAGGCAATAAATGGAGCAGCACAAAACAGTATACCCAAAACAAGTGGGAAAACTATCAAAAATAGTATACCGTGGTGGACTGACAACTGCCGAATTGCCATCAAGGAAAAACAGAAGGCCCTTAATCGCTTTAAACACACAAAACTAGCTTCGGACTTCGTGATCTACAAGCAAAGGGAAGCTAGCACACGAACAGTAATAAAGGAAGCCAAAAACTAATTCATGGCGCGCATACTGCATCACACTTAATTATCGTACCAACTTCAAAGAGGTCTGGGCAAAGGTCAAAGCCATGAGAGGGAAGGTCCCAACAACAACACCAAAAATATCAGGAGCCAACACCAACCAAGATATAGCAGAACAGTTAGAAAAACATTTTGCTAATTCAAGCAGCAATAACAATCACTCCCAAAAATTTATGGCGCAAAGACAAGAACTGGAAAATGAATTCCCTCATTTGTTCACTGACCAAACCAACAATGATTCACCACTAAACGACAGTTTCAGCACTGACGAATGAGAAAAGCTCTCATTAACAAAAAAATCCACATCCCCAGGAGAAGACAACCTAGGCTATGACCTTTATAAACATCTTCCAACAAATATGCAAATAATTATACTTCACATGATCAACATAATATGGAAAACTGGAAACATACCCACTCTGTGGAAACAAGCAGTAGTCATAGCCATACCCAAACCAGGGAAAGACCCCAAAATGCTTAACATCATACCGACCCATCTCCCTGACTAATACCATCTGCAAAGTCATGGAGACGATGATTAATAACCGACTAAGATACCACCTAGATAAAAACCATTTACTCTCCGAAAATCAAAGTGGATTCAGAACCAGACGTTCCATCATTGACCAACTAATTAGACTGGAAGCCAGCATTAAACTTGCCTTCAATGCCAAACGGAAAAGATATAGGCACTTAATTGCGATATTTCAAGACCTCGAAAAATCGTTTGATTTTGTCTGGACCAAAGGCCTAATCTCCAAATTCAACCAATATGGCATAACAGGACGCATGCACCGATGGATTTCAAACTTCCTACCGGGGAGACAAATCAAAATCAGAGTAGGTGACGCACTCTCCGAGACCTATACTCTGGACAACGGAACTCCCCAGGGAAGCGTGATAAGTCCCACACTATTCAATATCATGGCCAACAACCTCGGTGACAATATTAACAACAAAATCGATCTATCTCAATTTGCAGACGATAGCGGAATCTGGAAAGCAGGCAACCCCAGCAGCCAAAATCACATCCATCAACTACAGCAGAGCTTAGACGCTATCGGTAAATTGGCAGACAACTGGGATTTAAAATATCAAGTACCAAAACCGTAGGAATACTTTTCTCCCCAACGAATAAAAGACCTACCATATACCCCAAACTTTACGTACAAAACACACCAATCCAATTTGTAAAAGAAACATATTTCTTGGGAATGCTACTGAATGAGACCCTCAATTGGAAACGACACATACCATATCTAATCAAAAAATGCCAACAAGACCTCAGCCTCCTAAAATGCATTAAGGGGACAACGTGGGGAGCGGACCAATAAACAATGTTCATGCTCTACCGATCATTAATCAGAGCTAAACTTGACTACGGCTGTCAGGTGGATGCCTCTGCGAACAATACTTTGCTCCAGAAATTAAACAACATACAATACAAAGCGCTCAGACTATGCACGGGGACTCTACCTAACATCTCGATCGAGGAACTACAAATACTAACGGGAGACTTACCACTGCACCTGAGACGAGAAGAACAAATATTGAGATATGCCACCAGAAACTCAATCCACAAAGACACCAACCCAACTAAAATGACGATCAAAAAGTGCAGGACTCCATTCAGACAAAAACTAGTTCCCAACCCGCAGCAAGTAAAAAAATACATGCACTCTGTGAAGAAATTGAGCTGCCAGGGATTCAAGCAGAACAACACAAAATTAGCGATCCTACTCCTTGGAAAAACAACACTCCCAAAATAAACCTGATTGCCCAGACATTTGGAACCAAACTACAAACCCCATTGAAAACGCTAACAGAAATCCACAAAATCATCGATGAAACATACTCTGGATATCTTAAATCTACACAGACGGATCCAAATCGATAGAACTAAACAGGACAGCAGCTGCAATAGTGATACCGGAATACCAAGTCGAATTTGGCACTAGACTCCCGGACGGCTGTTCCATTTACACAGCAGAATTCTGGGCAATAAATGAAGCACTCCAATGGATTAAAACCCAAGGTCACAGCCAGGACGTCATTATAACAGACTCTCTAAGCGTACTTAAATCCCTAGAGACTGGCACATCGAAATGCAGAGGAAATATGCTGGAAGAAACAATGCTATCCATTAGAGAGATTGAAGAAAAACAACAAAACATCGAATTCCTATGGGAACCTTCACACATCAACCTGACCGGAAACGACAAAGCTGATCAAAAAGCAAAGCACAACCTCCTGAACAATATAATAGATCCTCTAAACCACGGTATTCATGACATATATGGTCAGGTTAAAAGCACAATAAACAAGAAATGGCAGCAGCTCTGGGAAAATACCAACAAGGGCAGACATTTATTCTAACTACAAAAAGAGGTCACCAGAAACATCAAGACACCAATAGACCTGGAAACCATCGACCTCCAAATTATTAACAGGATTAAAACGGGGAAAACTTTACTAAGAAACATATTTGGAAAACATCTCAACAAAGAACCGAATCGAACTATAAACTACCCTCACTGCCCTGTAGCAGAAACACTGGACCACGTTTTCAACAGCTGCCCCAAATACCGCAGTCAACGAATCAGTTTCCAAGAATACCAAAAGAGGATCGGATCCCCTACGACATACCCTGAATTCTTGAACAAGGTACATAACATAAACATTGACACCACATACAAGAATATAATATCGTACCTAAAACAAATTAATAAACATGGTAAAATATAAACACACTTAAAAAATATAGCTATAACAACAATAAACAGAAGGACTATAGCAACAGGATACGACCGCTAGCCAAAGGGCAAGTCAATAATGAACCCCCACCTTACACGACTAAATTTTTAAAAAAATAATTTTTATACACATACTTAAAAAAAAAAATACCAGAATGATCTAAACGTAAAAGTAACAGGAACATAAACTAAAAACGCCAAGAATTCACTAAAAGTGACAAAGAAACTAAATAGGAAAGAAGAGAAAAGAGGGAGAAGGAAATTCTCTCTCTCTCTCTCTCTCTCTCTCTCTCTCTCTCTCTCTCTCTCAGCATGTTACTTACACAACACTACAACTACAGGTCTGAGTAAAATAAACAACACATATAACTCTACAACTGACCCCAAAAAATAGTACATATAAGGTGGCTAACCCCGCCATCAGGCCCGGTTGCACAAGGCGACAAAGACTGGTAATACATCAACAAACACCACAAATTTTGAACTCCCCAGTCAACTTAAGACTATAAGGTGACCCAAGCCCAGTCATCAGGCCCCCCGCACAAGGCGGAAATAAATAAACAGCAGATGAACAGCTCCCAAATTATCAATGCACAACGTGTAATTCCAACATTGTCTCTCAGACCAATTGCTCTAAATAATTCTCAAATACAACATAGGGGCACAATGTACCTGTAAAACCTACCCATAGCCATTAAACAAAGAAATAATGGCATTAAGGACCAGTCGCAAACACCACGGCCTACAGCAATGGAAGTCGAGTCAGAAGCAAACACCACGGCCTACAGCAGTGGAAGTCGAGTCAGAAGCAAAACATCTAACTCCAGCATACTACTACAACAGAATCAATAGAAGACCAACAGGAGAAAGGAAAAAGAAGAAGACCAGATATCGACTTTCAGATTGCCTAGTTATATGAGATTCTTCCTTTGGCTATCGAAGTCATCTTTTGATGACAGCTCTATCCCCATAATCCTGATCTGATCCTTTGCATACCACCATCAAAATGAACGACTTAAAGTAAACACGGCGTTACACAAACATACATAGGGTGCTTGACAGCCAGCAAATTGGTACTATTTTGAAAAACAGAAGTACACTATGTACACAAAATTCCAACTTTTGCTAAAAGTAATGATGAAAATTATACAACTTGATGGATTTGGAAAATTACACGAGTGACTTACACACTGTTGGGACAGTATTTGTCCAGTAGTATAACTGGACTGGATTTAATCATACCGCGCTCGGCCGTTTTCGGGCGTACCGCTTTCCTGTGGCGTTTCGCGTCCCGCGTATCACTTTCCTCCTTTCCTCGCCTGCACATACTTAGAATTAAAAAGTGCGACATTCGCACATAAAAGCAGGACTGTGGTGACACCGTTCCCACAGTCCTGACCAAGTGAAAATCCTGACATTCAGGGCTTAACCGGTCGCGAAAGCACCAGTTGAATAGGCGACCTTAATTCTTATCAGTTCAGTTCAATCGCACAATTCAACATTGAATAATTTTAACCATGACGAAAAACCATATGCACAAGATGCTCAAATTGCCGGAAGTGGTAGATGATATTGGAATGCTGGTCATACTGGAAGATGGGTGTTATATCCCCCACCGTGTAAAGATGGAGATTAACAATTTAAGGAAGGCTAAGGAAAGATTGAGCGAAAAGATAAGGAGGAAAAAGAAGAAAAGGATGAAAAAGAGGAAAAGGAACAGATAAGAAGGTGGAATGAGAAAATAATGAAAGAAGAAGAAAACGAGAAGAGGAAAAAGGAGAAAGAGGAAGAGGAGGAGGAGAAGGAATCCAAAGATGACAAAAGGAAGAAGAAGAATGTAGTGGAGAAGATAAGGTGTTGGTAGAAGAGAAGAAGAGAAGACGGAAATTAGAAGAACAAGAAGAAACCCAAAGGCCCTTTTCAGGTCCTCTCCATTGCCTCGAAAAGATGCCTATTCTCTCTTGTCTAAAACTTTTTTAGTCGATTTTTGTGTGTGATAAATTTATGTTCATAAATCTATGTATGTGTAATATGTCTATGTCTCTGTCTATGTCTCTAACCCTCCACGTCTCTATTTGTCCCTAGAGTAACGCGTATTCAGGTCAACCCTTGCCACACTGTTCCGCCCAAATGAGGTCAGCCACTTGCAACATTGTTGCCAGTGTCCAGTACCGTGATGTCACCCCTGTTCAATTCCTATTGTCCCTACACAGTTCCAATCCACTGTCGCTATACATCCCTGTGTTCAACTTCCCTTCTCCCTATACAGTCCCAACCTATATTAAACTTTCCCTTGTCCCACTATAGTCCCACCCATGTTAAATTTCCCAATGTTCCCTATAGTACAAACTCACTATTTTAAAATTAAGGTACCATTGTCCCTAAGGTATCCCCATTCACTACTTATAGGGGGATTCAGACACATTATTACACCTGATTTGTGCAATGCTATAAGGCGCCGTAGCGGACAAAAGCTGGCCCAGTGTGAAAGTTGCAGTTGAAATTTTGATGTCGTATGTCGAGAAATCCAATATCACGTGTTGGATCAAATTGCATGTCCTTAAAGTTCCATCTTCAAGATCGAGATTTTTGATTTTATGCATTGAATTATACAGTGGTGGTTTAAAGTTCTATTTCCTGTGTCAACGTTTTACAGTGTATAGTTTGAATTACACAGCGGTGGTTGAAATTTCAATATCATATGTCGAGAATCCCTAATTCACATGTTGCATGTAACTGTTTGTGATGAAAGTACCATTTCATATGGCGAGTATTTAGATTTCATCTGTTGAATTTCACAGCAACGAGAAGCAGTCTCTTTGTTTAAAAATAACGCGGTCCATCCACGACAGCGACCTCTAGCGAAGAAATTCATAGTAATTCTCGACCTGTGAACGGTAACTTTCAAGCTGTAAATGCATGAAATATAATATATTATTTTGAACTGTCAAAGTGGACATTGTGGAATGTTACTTTTAACACCAACACAGGGGCCCCCAGTGGCCGAGTGGTCTAAATCGCTCACTGTTACGGATTACTGCCATCTCACCCCTGTCTGCGTGGGTTCGAATCTCGGGCTCGGCCAATGTGGGCATGTGAGAATGCTTGCCGGTAGCTTCTCGTGGGTCGGTTGTTCTTTCTGGGGTTTTCCCGGGTTCTTCCTCAACCATTTATACTGGCCGCCATGTATAGTATCGTGTGCTGAAAAATGCGTTAAACACTATCACAACACCAACACATCATTTCACCATATAAAAGTAACAATTCTGACAAGCACAATAAAATGTCCAATCACCGCTATGTAATTCGACAGATACAATCTAAAAACTCAACATACGAAATGGGACTTTCAGCACAATCAATATGATTCAACATGTTAAATTGAAACTCACGACGTATGACATTAAAATTTCAACAACCGCCGTGTAATTCAGAAGATATAATCTAAAAACTCGACATCAGACATCGAATTTTCAACCAGTGCTGTGTAATTCAACAGATGAAATCTAACTACTCAACATATGAAATGGAACTTTCAACATAAACTCTTTGAACCAATAAGTAAATTAGGAATTTTCGACGTATGACATTGAAATTTCAACCACCGCCGTGTAATTCAAACGACACAATCTAACACCTCGACATAGAAAATATAACTTTCAACAACTACTGTTTAATTCAACAGATACAATCTAAAATCTCAACCTAGAAAATAGAACTTTAAGGACAATCATTTTTGATACAACACGTGAAACTGGAATTCTGGACATATGGCATTAAAATTTCAACGGACACGTTCTGATTGGACCAGCTTTTGTCCGCTACGGCGCCTCATACAGTGCGCTATAAAACGTTTCTTGGGGTTGGGTTTAGTGGGGCCGTTTTTATTTCTTGAAGTAAAAGAGTGCCTCATTATTTGACCGTCTTTCTTAATTGATGATGAAAGGAAAACCAAAAGTGCATCGTAGTGTCCCAGGCACGTACGCAGTAAAATAGTCTGGGTGGCCGACAGTATTGGACTGTATTGCGCAACCAGTCTGATTAAAATCAGATCTCGTCTGTCCTACGTGAACTAGGACAATGGGGGTCTAATTTTACTCAGATTGTTTCGCACTTTGGGGCACGGCAAAGATTTGTTATAATAGCAGCATAGTGTACCCGTCTCTCAAGCAGTACGGTAAATAAGGAGAGTATTTTTTTGATCGATTATATAATGTCCCTTTTCCGCTTTCTGTGCAGAAACGTAGAAAGCAGCAGTTTAAAGCAAAATGCGTTCTCTAAATAGAAACTAACAACAATTTGCTTCAAATTTATTAATTTTATTTGCTCTATGGACATCCTTCTTCAATCATTGAGTTTATAGCGTCTGCGTGAATTCATCGGATACGTTACACGCTCGGCACAAAATAGAGTTGTGTAAATCTTCATAATTAATGTTAACAGCTAATTTTAGGTCCTACGCTTCAATAAACACAGTTTTATAAATTTCCATTGTTTTGTATATTTAATTTGCGTTGTTTGTTTATTTTTGTTAATTTTGTTTTATTTCAATATATGCTATTGTAATGTAACATTGAATGTTGAACTTAACATTGTCGAAAGTAAAGTTCGTTTTTTTACTTGACCTGAATTATTGATTTTTGTATTCTGTAAACAACTAATACATAGCTAAAATATTCTCTACATCTAAAGATTTAATATTAGGATTATTATTAATAGAAATAAACATGTTTATCTGGGTCTGGGTCTAGGTTATTGGGATTCCCTGGTGTACCTGACATATTTCAGGTTCCATATTATAATTTTAGTAACAGACCTTCTAGTTGTAACTAACATTTAATCTTGTAAACATTTAATACCTTCCAGATTGAAATTTTCCACTAGGTAATAATTTTTATTAGAAACTGCTAATAGTGACCTGAGATAAAGTAGAGTACTATATAATCTTCTTACTTAAAAAAGTATTCTTATGTGCTGTAAGATCTAGAAGAATCAGTTGTATTAATGTTGTGTCCAGTAGTTCATTTGGGATGGAATTTATTTCTTCAAATTATTTAATTCAAGTGATTTTCTCTGGAAATACATAGTGCTCATAAAATTAATATTCTTTGACAGAGACATTGACTGTGATTTATAGTGAATTCAAACCTGGAATTATATTACTGTGTCTCAATAAAAGACTGCTATTACAACACCACGATACATGCCACCACAAAAACATCAACACTTTCAGCGTTGGATTTAATTTGGAATTTCACTAAAGTTTATTCAGAACTTTTATTATTAGGACCTGTGTATGTAATTATACGATTATTTGGGATTTAATTCGCAATACCGTAAATTGTTTGTTTGGTTTTTTTTTTTGGTTTTTTTTTTGGGGGGGAGTGTTTGTTTTTTGTGGGTTTTTTTTTTACACTTTTACTTTGTATTCTAGGGAAATAAATTATTTGTTGAATTTCACAAAGCTTGTTGCTTTTCACTCTTTTCTGTTACTTCTTTTAAGATCATAGACTCGTAATTCCACTAATGTTACTTTTAATGTTTTTCAATAATAATAATAATAATAATAATAATAATAATAATAATTATTATTATTATTATTATTATTATTATTATTATTACTATTATTATTATTATTTCCGTCCGGTTCAAAACGTCGACAAATTGTGAAAAAAAAATGATTGTTTGATATAAAATGGCCGGCAATCGCGTTGAAATAAATCAAATTTAGCGGTATATAGGGGTTTCCCAGTCTAAAATAGAGCATGACTACGAGTACTATCCCGCATGCTCGACTGATCGATATGGAGTTTTGTTCCATCGGAACATCGCTCGGCCATTTCCGTCAGGTCGTGAGATAACTATAGATGTAGTTGTAGGAATGCACATCAGTTTGATGTCTTTTGTTAATCGCTTCTAGCGGAGTACAGTACATGTTATGACTGCAAAGGCCGAGAATGTTTTGATTGTCACTTTGTGACCTTTATTTTTTTCCTCACCAGAATAGAGGTTTCTTTCCCGACTGTACCGAAAGGGCTTAGGATGTTCCGATTGAGGTTCTGTTCTTTATGTTCCGACATTCCTGGCGTGACAGTGAGCAATATGCAGTGTTTATATGTCTTTGAAAAAAAAAAATGCATTGCACATGCTGCATTACTAGATTTGCCAGACAGGATCGTCCTCTTGATTCTCCCTAGCTAGGATGATGTAGCCTCGGCGTGGCGAAACTACGATCTGATCCTATACCTTATAATGGAGCAAATAAAACTATTGTCAAATACAACAATAACAACAAAAAAATGACAGTAGTTAAAATCTACTACCTAAGTAGAGCTATGTGTTTCAGGAAGATTCGCTTATGATAACGTTATTAAGGACCGCTCTAGTGGCCTAGTGGTTAGAGCGTCGCGGGTTTGAACCCCGGCCGAATCATACCAAAGACTTATAACAATGATACTAACAGCTGCCTCGCAAAGCGCTCAGCATTAAGAGGTTAGTGTTAGGACTGGTCGACCCAGTGTCAGGATAATGTGACTGGGTGGGACATCATGCTACATATCTGCGGCATGATGTCCCAGTGTTAGACATCACTATAAACTGCCACACAGCATGACTGAAATTTTTTTTAAAGCTACGTTAAAATTTAAAATCACACACACACACACACACACACACACACACACACACACACACAATAACACACACAGACACACAAACAAATACATACACACCTACCTTATAATGGAGCAAATAAAACTACACGCGTTATTAAGCTTATATCAAGTAAAGTATATTGGAATGTTTACGCTAACCGTAACTTGTTCACCACGACAGATGATACGATCGCGGTAATTCGTTATCCAGATAAGGCTTGCCATGCTATATTTGGATATTCTACGAAACTTTATTTATTGCATACTGTATTTACGATCTCTTTACGTGTCCAAATTAGGCAACAATGTCCTTATATGCACACAAAAAAAACGAGGCTGAAATGGAAGTAGTTATTGGTTCAACTGATATGGAGGACGACCCAAATGAAAATATTGGACAACGATGGTATACGATATTTTATGCGTATTTCTACATTGATATGCAACAATTCTGGTATTAAATAAGTGTAATGTTTACTTTCTTTCAGTTATATGTAAGGAACATGTTCAAATTTTTTTATGTTATAAAAGTGCCGGGTGTGAATCACAACCAGCTATGTTGACACACATAGGCTCATGCTATTGCTAAGTACCCCGTCCACGACGTAGGTGTACTAATATTAGCACTAAATTCTCCCTATCGGACTTACGGTACTAATTCACTAGGCCGATAACTCAGCCCGAAATCGGAATAAGTTCAAGTATGTTTCTTTAACGAAACGAATAAAATTATACTAATACTAAAGAAAATGTTTAGATAGCTTCGTATCGTTCAAGATTCTTATCATCCTTTCAACCGATTTCGGTATTCCCGGCTTCCATCGCGTTCTAGCCAACTGAAATGGTGGCCAACGGAACTTGAAAACATATCCATTTGCTTGTGTGAGAATTTGGATTTATTAGAGATAAGACATCAGAGTAAGTGAAGTTTGACCAAAACAGTATGACTTTAATTTGTAGAAAAGTGCCGATATGGGCTGCCAAGTATGTGAGATATTCCTGAAACTTTGACTTCTCGTTCCGATGCTAATCGACTTTGGAACACGCTATGCAGTGCCGTTGTTCGGGCAGTAAGACCTGGACCCCTAAAACAAATATCAGGGTCGATATCTTACATTGTAATACTATGCAAACATCATGATATTAAAAATTCAATAACTTTAAATTTCTGAATGCTCAGACCTATATTTATCTATATGAATATATCCTTGATGAAGCTTTTGTGTAAGAAAGACCATATCAGTCGCAGCTTTTTCTGGATCTAAATGGGTTGGAAAAGCTTTAAATTCTATACCTTAGAGTACAGTGCTAATTTCAGAAATGAGTTTTCTACATTCAAGTCTGTAAAAAAACTGAAATTCCATCAATAAAACAATGTCTACGTTTTTCAGTTACAACTATGATAAGTTCTCAAAAGGTTCTCGTTACTAAAATGTTACTTTCACTATCAACAAATTCTGACTAGTCCACAGGGTCTCGTAACGTTGCTTACAATTTAGCTGTAAGTCATACATATAGTATAAAATAACACTATATGTATGACTGACGGTTAAATTGTAAAGCAACGATACGAACCTCTAAGGGCCCGACAAACCATTTATGCTCTATGTTATCTGTACCTATTTCTAGACTGGTTCCCATTCTTACATATCATTAGTAACGTGAGTCCTACACCACTCCTCATCCAGAATAGTTTAAATTATCAGAATCGAATTTTTCTGTTATTTGATTGGGATAGATGTTCCGAATGTGCTAATTAAAAAACGAGAATGTCCTTAGTAACATGACTTCTCAATGTCCTTGGTAACATGACTCCTCAATGTGCGTAGTCTGAAATCCTATAGCAGGTATGCTTTCACGTTTCACGTTTCACGATAATTTTCTGTGCTAATGGAAAGCTGCTGCTAATGTGATGAAATTGTTTTAATGCACAAAGATGTATCCTCACAGGAGTAACATAGTTCTAGTACGCAGTTTAGATCAATAGACATAGCAAGTCATTTTGCTGTGTAATGGGATTGTGGGACTGACCCAATGTGTTTCCGAATGAAAGCTCACATTATGACTCTCTCTCTCTCTCTCTCTCTCTCTCTCTCTCTCTCTCTCATATGCTACATGCAGCGGCCATGATTGTTTTGATAAGGTATTTCCGACGCTCTTTATCACCTGTAGCTCAGTATCCTAGACATTGTTACATGCATGGTTATGCAATGTCATAACGTACGTTACTTGCTAAACTTAAGTACCAAGTGTTTAAATTATGTACTAGGTCTATACACAGGCGAAGAAGGCGACATATCATCGAACATAATTTCCTGTTGGTTCTTTCTTACCACAGACCTTCGAATTTGTGTCCAAGAAAGCGTGATAGAGAACAATGTTTCATTTGGTTAGAATTTACTTTTCGTACAGTATTTCACTCGTGTCCTCTACGGTACTTTTCTAAAGTTCCAATTCTCTTCTTGTTTATCTACAAAGATTATATTTGTATTTTACATTTGTAAAATATATGAAAATGTACTGATGTAATTTATTTTCATTTTGTGTGCAGTTATAATGAAAAATTGCGATTAAAGCAAAACCGCTGATTTGATTGAAAATTTTGCTCATAAATGATTTGTTAATGATGGTTTACTTAAAGTACACAAATCAAGATTAAAATCAAATGACTTTGCGTAAACCTACTTGCTCCTGTTCCATCTCAGAGAAATTAAACTACTATATTTTACGTGCATTAAACATGTGACGATGATACTTTTATTTAATGCATTTTCACTTTATCCTTCTTTTTGTGCAATTTTAAGAAGAAATAACCAATCAGATATGTGGATCTTTTATACCATTTAATTTCATGTATTTTCAATCACAAATTGCTACAAAAATATAGTAAGATGTACAGCAGGGATTTGACTCTCAAATGTTACAATTTAAAGTGACTTTTAAAAGAATGAAAGAACAATAATGTACCATCGTCCATAGGTAATACAGAGCAAATAACCCCAGGCTGCTGTTCCACTTTCGATCCCCTTGATCTCAAATGCCAAAGCAGTGCCTGGGGGTTTCATGGACACGTAGACAGAAACTCAGACACGAGTTTGGAGATACTAATCCATATATTTCTATACTATCAAAATGATAGATTTATTAATTCACTTTTAGAAAAGCAAGAATTTTATGCGTTCACTTAGATAGTTTTAACAGAATGAGGTCAATGATTTTTCGTCTCACGCCAACCATATAAAGAATGTTTGAAAACAATCATCAACCATTCATCTCATAAAAGATACGACTTGTAAAGAAAGATTCTAACGGATACTGTCTTTGTCATAGTCACTATTATTTCATGTAAAAGATACTTGCAAGGAAAGTTTGAAAATATTGCCTTCCAGCTTTAAGAAATACAATTTCAGTCGAATTAGTCAGTTGACTATAAATCGGATTGTAATAATTCTCTTAATACGCAGTAATGAAATTTATATTAATTCCTAAAATTAAAATGAAATATAAAAATGAGAATGAATTTGTCCAACCGTCGTATGACCTAAATATTTTTTACTACCTCTAGAACACTACAATATAGCATTAATCGAGAGAAAGTTTTACTTTTTTGTGAAAAGCGATTATAATCTTGTTTAAAGAAAGATGTTTAAACAAAACCTTATATCGTTTCCTCATGGACGACGTATAAGACACGGTTAACCAAGACAAATGTTGACTATCGGAAAGGGAGAGTATTATCTGTCATGTTGCTTTAAAAAGTCAGAGAATCCTCTAATTCTATAAGCATATTCCCCTCATCGCAAAAATTTCAAATAAGTACAACAGCCGTTATCATTAAAACTATTACCCTCGGATCCAAAAATATCGTTGGGGAAGGGGGTGGAGGGGTGGATCCAGGAATATCGTTTGGTGGATGCTTAAACTAGTGGGCAAGGGGTCTGTGGGATGGAACCCCTAGTGGGAGCCTCGAGGGCTAAACACCGGAAACTCCTGCATTTTAAGAGTTTCCAATGCATAATTTTAACCATCTATATGTAAATAAAACATTTTCTAGAAAAAGTTCATGTTGTTTTGCTTAATATTTTTGGGGGTGATGGTGGTCCCCTTCCCCTGATCAACCCCTCCCCTGATCCTAAGATATTTCTGACAATTTTGTTTTCTTCTAAGTACTTATTATTTATAATGCCATTATTAATCTAGTTAATTCAGGTTTTTTTCTCACAAGTCACTCTTATAATAAAAAGGAATGCACAAAAAACTGGACGAACAAACATATATGTAGATGAATATTAGTGGGTATATGAAATAGAAAACAACAGTGAATGAATGAACTAACAAACATTACATGAATGACCAATTACTAAATATATTAATTTACACATAAATGATAAATAATGAAGAGAAGACATTGGTAACCATTTCAAGAATATCAGATTATAAAGTCAAACTAGTTTTATCCACAAAATGACACTGCAGTTCACAATGGACATTTAACTATAGTGAAACATGAAAGGAAATACAGTCGCAATGTTTCAGTTAAGACATTGGACATATTTTACTTTGAGGGTTTTAGTATTTTTATTAGATTGGGTAAAACTCAATCATTTTAGGCAGTGACCCTCAATTAAACTGTCATAGCAGACAAGTCTTCAGTCTCCCCTAATTAGAGCATTACAGGATAATAACACAAGTCTTTTTTTTATTTAATATACTACTTCTCGTTTGTATTATATCTTTGTGTGTTTTTTGTACACACTAATTATACTGCTTCTCGTTTGTATTATATCTTTGTGTGTTTTTTGTACACACTGATTATACTACTTCTCGTTTGTATTATATCTTTGTGTGTTTTTTGTACACACTGATTATACTACTTCTCGTTTGTATTATATCTTTGTGTGTTTTTTGTACACACTGATTATACTACTTCTCGTTTGTATTATATCTTTGTGTGTTTTTTGTACACACTGATTATACTACTTCTCGTTTGTATTATATCTCTGTGTGTTTTTTGTACACACTGATTATACTACTTCTCGTTTGTATTATATCTTTGTGTGTTTTTTGTACACACTGATTGGAGCAGAGCAAGATAAATCAGATTAGGCCTTTTACAATTCTCAAATGACGTAATAAAGTGGCATCTTGGTTCAAGATACATTCGGTAAACCAAAACTTGTTTGCCTGTGATACATTCTGAGGATCCATATTTGTTACTATGCTTCTCGCATGAGGAAAAAAAATCAATGTTTTAACCATACGTTTATTACGCGTTGCGGTAACAATTTCACGATGGTTCACGGATGACAGGTTTGCTCTCTAAAATGAAACCCGCAAGTTCGTGCGTCATTTGAAGAACTATACGCATGCGCTGAGACCATTGCAAAGTTGTGTACTTGGAAAAAAGAAATTCGTGGATTTGGTTGGTGGTGCTGGAAGGTTAAATCACCATACGTATATTTTGATAGGAAAGTTGATGAGACAAACCTATGGATATGCATACTTCTTTTTTCAGGATAGCAAGGAAGTAATTGAAGAAGTAGTAGCTATACTGAATAAAAAAAAACAAAAAACAATTATGGTCTGATGTAATCCGTAACGCATTTGTACAGGTAAGAAACAAAACATCTATTGCACAATATGTTTCCATTGTTTACGACACCGCCACAAATTTAAGGAGAATATTAATTTTAGGACAGAATGATTATGGTCATGATGAAAAGATTA
The DNA here is from genome assembly GCA_016617855.1 of Megalonaias nervosa. Lineage (NCBI taxonomy): Eukaryota > Metazoa > Mollusca > Bivalvia > Unionida > Unionidae > Megalonaias > Megalonaias nervosa. Next base: position 30,933 of record JAECUM010020246.1, read on the forward strand.
TGGGAAGTTTTTAACAATACATAACAGATTCCATAGGCGGATCCCAAAATAGTTAGGGGGTTGGGGGGGTTAGCGTAAACAAACAGGTGAGATGTCTATGGGAAGGAACCACCAGTGGGGACCCAATGGGCAATGCGTCCGGAAACTCCTGCATTTTAAGTACTTCAGGGGGAAAATTGTAAACATCTAACGATAATGAACAATGACTATAGGAAACGTGTCGGTTGTTTCGCATTCGATGTGTTTTGTTGAGTTTTGTGGTGGGGGCATGCGCGCCATATGCGTCCCCCTGCATTCCATAGTGAAATTAGACTATACTGTTTTGGGGGACGATATCCTTTTATTACCGAGTGACATCCCTATTAAAAATGGGTAGTTAATCCTGGATTTCTAATCCACCGAGCACCACATATGATAGTGGTTAGGTCCAAACACCAAACCTTGCACGTTCAGAAACCAAACTTCATTCCAACTTTTGGCATAGGATTTTTGTCCTCACTTAGAAACAGCAAAAGTCAATGTTAGAAATATTGCAAAATTCGGTATTCCTAGATCTCCACTGTGTTATCAAAAGCTCCCACGAAGAATATTCCACCTTTGCGAATTCAAGAAGTCCTCAACCGATCCTTTCCTTTACAGAGTACATTCAGCCGAACCAGAGCTTTCAGTCATAACCATACATCCCTGTATACAGTGGATTCGAAGGGTGGAGACAAAGTTTCAACACCCATGGCAACATCTGAGTTGGTTACCGGATAAAGCCTAAATGTTTTTATGCAGAAATTACAGCCATACTCAAACCTTTAAACTAAGATGAACCTCTGAAAAAACAAATTTCATCTTTTCAGATTCCCTTGCCACATTGAAAGCCTTGCAGAATCTTAAACCTGACAACCCGTTAATATCCAGATATTACAGAAACGAGATTTTCTAATGGAATCTGGGAAAAGTATTATGTAATGTTGACTGCTTAGCCACACTGGTATAAAAGTCAATGAAAAAGCAGATCAAACAACTAAAGCTGACCCGCAGTCGTCCTTTTCCGAATGGAGGATTTCACTTACTGACTTCAAATATTGCATAAATCACCATGTTCATAATAATTGGCAAAATATGTGGAATGAAAACGCCACAAACTCAACAACATAAAAACCGATTATTGGCGAATGATACCTCCCGTATAGAACGAATCGGAGATGAGGTGGTACTGTGGTAAAGTGTATCGGACACATATACCTGGCCCATGTATTCCTCGGAAACATGGGCGCCTGCACATAGGGACCTCTCCCCCATTTTATCTTTAAACATGTTTTGGCCTACATTCGTAAAAAATACTACCTGACCACTACATGTCCCCCCCCAACAATTCTGCGGGCGTGACTGCTCCGAAAGGCGAACCTTGACCGGATTGCGTGCCATGCATGTCCACTGATGATGGAGACTACTTTTGTCAAGTGTGTCGACTTCCACCATGTGAGACAGAAGCATTATGATGTTAACTGCAATAAGAAATTGTATGATGATGTGCCAACGATGAAAATCTTGCATGTTTTGTCGGAATGCAGTTTATTTAATACATATTGACTTTGAATGATTTTACACGTGTTACCTTTATCCTTTTTTTATACAAAATTTTAACGTTGTTACATTTGATATTTTATCTTGTTGTACTTCATGTTCTCATTTATTTGGAAGGGTTTATCTCAGTGGTGTTAACAACCGCCAAAGCAACCCCTGTAACTGCGGGGGGGGGGGGGTGTCTCATGCCGAGTGGTTGTCCAGAATTTGCATCAATCAACTTTTTTTTTATTGTGGGAGGGGGACATAACTAAGTTTTGCTGAGGGGTGTGACGGGGGGAGGGACGTAATTGTGCTGATGTCCCGTAAAGTGCTGCTACACACATGCATAATATCCATGGATACAACAACAATTTGCGGAAATCTAGAGACTCGTTTAAACTTGGATTGGACCGTATTCTTAACACCAGCGTAGTCACGGATGGTATTCAAAAACTGTGACACTACAAAAATACATTGCAAAGGGTAAAGACGACAAAATGTGCAAAACTAATGTAAAGAAGAAGGATTGTGATTACTGCAGTACTACTGTCAGAATGCCGGAGCAATACTCGTACGCTTAGATGACGCATAACAATAATGAAGTGGGAACAAAGCCCGATTTAGAAATTTCACACCCTGCACACACACACACACACACACACACACACAACCCAAACCCCCCACACACACACAACACAACAATACAGACTCTAAAATAAAGAATCAAGTATATTGATACTAATGATTCCAGAGGTTCGTATAGTTTTAAAAAGTGTACTAATTTCTAATTGTGCTAAAGGCAATGTGTGTATCGTGTATTGTCTTATCAGGATAAAGCCATTTTGTTGCCTTGCTTTGTTCAACCCAAATCTGGCCAACAAACCGTTTCCACTCTAGCCAGCTACATACATAGGTAGCTAACACTGATTTGAGTTACCCTTTAGAGAAATTTGAACTGCATTAGTCTTACCATAAGAATCACGTAGTGTTTTGTTTTTCGTTCTAGTGTTATTTCTCTCATGATTGTACTGTGCTTCACCATTGTGAAGGCCTTTTCTATCTGTTCTTTGAACTCCTCAATAAGTTCTAGCTGAACGTTTTCAGATCACCTTATGTGGGTTTAGCAACAATTAACGAGGTTTCAGCAACATCCGGCGTGGTTTGTCTACAGACATTTGTCAAGTTAACATCCGGTTTGGTTTGTCTGCAGACATTTGTCAAGTTAATAGTATTATCAACTTCCGTTTGAAGTTGTGCAACTACCCCACTGAAATTATTGCAAATAAGATTTTCAATTGTACAAGCAAACCCTTCACCACATTCTGCTATTTTCCAGTAATAGAGAAAGCAAAATTCGAAGAAAAAAAAAAGATTCAGGAGTTTTGAATATTTCAAAGAACTTCACTTACAGTGACGCAAACATACTGTGTACATAAAGTAATGAGCACACACCATGAATCAAACATAGGTACTACGCATAAAACCGAAGCCTTATGTAAGGAGAAACACAACAGCTGAGGAAAAAAGAAAACATTCGAGAAACAAATCAAAACATTAAATCTTTGTCAATGTTAGAACTGCAAAAGTATTAAAATCATTGTCGGGTGACATCATTGATTAGCAGATTTAATTCTAATCGATAATTTAGAGAGCTTTCAAACTGAACTTGATGTACCTTTAGCAAGAGTTTACAAATTGAACTTAATGTGCCTTAACAAGAGTTTACAATCTGAACTTAATGTGTTTTTAGCAAGGGTTACAAATTGAACTTGATGTACCTTTAGCAAGAGTATACAAATTAACCTTGATGTGTTTTTAGCAAGAGGTTACAAATTGAATTTGACGTGCCTTTAGCAATAAATGTTACAATAACTGTTCTTTCAGGAGCTTCCGTCTGTTCTGCAATTCAGTCTTTGAAAATCTTATCACCACTCCTTATTTACGGATGGTCGTATGATGCTTAGTTGGTAGAAACGAAAATGATACCGGTCTGACATCCAATATGACCGCCATGCTCCTATCTTAAAGCTGTTGTTGCCGCTACTCATCCTGGATGAATAGTTATATTGACATGGGCGTTTCACACACCCCAGCAAAAAGGAACAACAAAACCCCCAACAACTTCTTATGATATCAAATTGGTCCTAAATTAAATATTGGTGCCTGTAATACACCCAGTATGCCAACCATGGCAGCCATCTTTGATAATCGTTATTCCTCATCAACGGAAAGTCACATCAACATGTTTTTTTTTTTTTTTCACCAAAAAACTTTTCGTGGTGTCTTATTGGCCCTAGATGACAATGGTGCCGATATTACACCCAACATAGTCACTATGATGGTCATTGTTAGCGTCTTGTTATCGCTACTCCTACTGAATGATTGACCGTATCAACACATAGTTTTCATCGTAACATTTCTTATGACGTTTAGTTGGTTCTAAGTGAAAACGATGCCTGTCTTAAATACAGTATGACCGCTACGGTGGCCATCTTAAAAATATTGTTATTCTTCAAGAATATCGTGGATGGTTTCAAAACTCTGCAGTTAAAAGGAAAGGTTTTATCATGGATTGCAGGACATTTCTTTCAGCCAGTAGGCTGGGCTTTTCTTTTTCGGAATATCTGAATATTTTGCTTTAATCTAATTCCGCTGGTTTTCCTGTATCTCGTATTTGACTAATGAAAACATTTTTCCTGCTGTTTAGAATTAAAAAGGTCAAGCGATGCAGTAGGTATGATGTGATCGTTGTGCAAAGCAGTCAGGTTTTTGTAAACTAAAACCATTCTACGATAAAGAATCAATAGATAGAACATTGAGCAGTGTTAACATCGCAGCCAATTTAATGTCATCTCATAATACAGATAAAAGTCTCTTATTTGCCATTTTGGAAACTTGTTGTTTTCATTGTGCTTTTAGTTCGTATATTGTAATAGTATTGATATTACGTGTCCTCTGTTTAACGGCATTACTTATGATATTACTCATGATTTTAATACTTTCTTTGATTTTTGTTTTCAAAACACAAGTGTTGCTATCATTTAGCCACATGTACCCACTCTGTTTGTTATGCAGTGATAAAAAAACAAAGTTTGTACAACAATTACTGGCTGTGCAGAAAGCACATCACAATAATGATTGCACTTTCTGCACAATTATTTAGTTCGTGGTAAAACATTTACTGGGTAACAATTTTATCGAGTATTAACCCATTGCCTAAGAGGTATTTTACTGCAAACGGGCTAAAATATTCCTTGACAGGCTAAATATTCCTTGACGGTCGACCAATTGTTAACCTCAATAGCTTTTTCAAAAGCATGCTGTTGTCTATAGTAGGAGAAGCGTTTGTTGAAAGTTGCATGGCAGAATGTGTTAATAATGTGTTCTTTATATTATTTTGTTGTATTTTTTTTTTTCTTTTTTGTTTAAATCGACGTTTATCCGCTGTAAAATTTATTTTACTTATTAGCCAAAACGTTAAAGCATTTGACAATATAAACTTTGCCTATATAGTATTAATAATTTTTTTCTGGTAAAATTCCATGTGCTATTGGGTTGTAGATTGTGAACTATGTGGAAATGGAATTATTCGTTTTTCAGTTCCTCATATATCTGTGTTTCTTTGTGGGTGTTCCCACTGGCATTTTAAAAAGATTCTTCAAAAGCATACAGTATTTCGCTGTGCGAGCAGATTTAATTTTTGTAGATAAACAGAGGTAATATTTTCTTCTGTCTTCCAAGCAACATTTGTCTGAAAATAAAAGTCATGCTGTTCATCTAAGGATAAAACCTGCGTTTGAGCACGTTATTTATTAGCTGGAAAAATTAAAGCATTTCTGTGATTGGGCCCAATGTATAAGCATGTTTTTATTTTCTTCTTCTTACTTGACTGAATGTTCATTGTTAAATCCAAAGCTCTATTACAAGTAAATTCTGCTTGTGTGACGGAGGTTTGCTTTTGGCATAAGCACGTTTCATGAAGGCCCTGTGAATTAGATTTCTTGTACTCTGAGACCAAATGAACAATATACCTAAAACAACTACATCACGACCAGTCAAGAAGCTTTGACTGAATATTGGAGAAAAGGACAAAGCACAACTTATGTATTTTTATCTTTTTTTTTTTTTTTTTTTTTTTACTAAGTAGTACTTGCTGATATTTTAGAGTCTTCTCGTTTTTTCTTTAAACAACAATTTTTGTATGTTTCATTGGTGTGAACATTTTGCTAGTTGTCTGCTGAACTGAACTATACGCGAATCTTTCGGGTTTTGAGAAGTAACATTTTCAGGTCCTTCGCTAATCTTCGATTCGTCTTATTTTTGATGCGTTCACCTTCCATTTATTTACAAGGAAATTTGGAATGTTAAATAAGTATAGATTTTAATCAGAACATACATTTTTTCTTTGAGCAGTGAACAATAATTTATAATTTAATAGGGTAAATAAATCAGTGGACCAAAGACTATGTCTTAGATGATAAAGAGAACAAAAGAATAATAAATATGTTTAACCTGAACAGTTATTGCAAACATTACTATAAGAAAATAATGAGAAATTGGATAAACGAAGAAATGGATTTTTCAGAGGTGGAGAGAAGAGACGAAAAGATTACATTTGCCTAATTTATGTCTTCATTTTGTTTTAAGGAGGAAGGCAAAGAAAAATATTAAAATCATAAATCATGTCATTACACCGAATGTGCACATCACCGCCGGCGATGGAATACGCGTATACCAGAAAAATTATACAACAGTACGACATCTTTCCTCATACAAGACTATTAAATCTATCACCACTTTAAAATTCTAACACACACACACACACACACACACACACACACGCACACACACACAGAATCGATGCTAGTATTAGAAATTTATGCAATACCTTCGTGTTAAGGCCATCGGGATACCAAGTATTTTACCTATAAACCCAATAACTATCTTTCATCAGTATATATATATATATATATATATATATATATATATATATATATATATATATATATATATATATTCATCTCTACATCCATAAAATCAATTGGCATGAACGAAAAATCACGTAAACAGTTATTATTTGCATTGAAACATTGGAGGAAAACTGAAGATCCATACAATTTTTTACATGAAAGCAATGATTATTCACTCTCTTAGATACTTGATGAAGTGTTTGTCAAAGTATCATTGTACTAGGCAGAAAATCGCCCTATTTCGCTTGCGGCGATGAGCTTTGCCAATTACAGGTAACAATTACCAAAATTTAAAATGATTTGGTTTAGGAGAACGAACACTTCAGAGGTTTCAGAAAGAAATACAAAGTAGCATATGAAATTCTGAACTGGATAGAGGTTAGCATGGTTATAGTTGTAGGTGGTATGATGTGGGATTAGGTGTTGCAGGAATAAGCTACTAGAGTTGTTGCTCTTATCAGTTTTTCAATCAGCAACAGTACAACATAATAATATGCAATGAGAAAGAAAATAAACTATACACTGAGTCAAGACGACATGACCTAAGTTAAGTGTGTGTGTGTGTGTGTGTGTGTGTGATTTGGATTTTTAACGTAGCTTTAACAATTTTTCAGTTATATCGCTACGATGTCTGCAGTGTGGCAGTTTATAGTGATGTCTAGCACTGGGGCATCATGCCGCAGACATGTAGCATGATGTCCCACCCAGTCACATTATCCTGACACCAGGCCGACCAGTCCTAACACTAACCTCTTAATGCTGAGCGCCAAGCGAGGCAGCTGTTAGTACCATTTTTGTAAGTCTTTGGTATGACTCGGCCGGGGATCGAACCCACGACCTCCCGCATCCGAGACGGACGCTCTAACCACTAGGCCACCGGAGCGGTCTACCTAAGTTAAGGTTGGACACACAAGAACTGGCTATACCTTTGGGGCGAGGGGATAAAATTTACAGAGAAAGCGACACGTGGCTCTGAAGGAGTTCCTCGGCTTCAGCGATAAAGTTTTTAAAAGACTTTCCAGTTTGGAGAAGCTTAGAACAAAGGATACAAACTGAAAAGATAAAACATCATTGCCAAGAGCAAGTGCCTCTGGCACAATTTTTTAATAATAAAAAAAGCTTCTTTACAAATGTTTTGCTGGGAATCAGCAAACCTTTTTTTGGGCCGTTTTTGCCCAGCGACAAGACAGTCGTGTCGTTATTGACTAGAGCAAGACAGCGCTCACGGAGACACCGTTTTCGGTATAATTAAGTGGAAAGTTAAATTACAATAGGTGATCTTTCGAAGAAATAAATCTTTTTTACCAATCCAATAGAGACATGTAAAAGTAGACTTTCATCTCCGTGGATTTTAATACACAACACAACACAATGCTCCCAAGGAAGCCGCTGGTAGACGTAATAGACGGACCCTCGGCCCAGTGGAACCCTAGAATCACGGACAAATCAACATAAATCTTGAATAATGGAAACACAATTGAGTGGAAAGCGGAAAGGAGTTTTCAGCAAGTATAGAAAAGTGTAATTTGCAAAATTTCGATTACACATGGCTAGCACGTGGTAGCCACGTGCAAAGAGAAAATCAAGACTTTATAGTTATAAGACTTATTAATTATAACATAAATTATAACAATTTATTTACAGTATTTTAATGTAAATATAAGTCACTGAAAGATTTTTACTGGAGCAATTATCTCTATCACAAGAAGTAAATGAAAATGCCAGTGCTTAAGGACCATTTTAAGACATTCACAAAGGAAGAGAAAGGACTAACTTATTTAATGGCAAAATTAAGAGAGGGAGCACAAGAAATACATTTTGAAGGGAAGAATCCCCAAGGTGATAACGTCATAGCTGCTATCATATCAAAGAGAACTTAGACCGAAGATATACAAGCACTTACGAGATACCAAAGGATCATTCATCTTACATCCTAAAAAGAAAAACAAGCTTTTAAATTACGATCAACTAGACGTAAAAGGAAAAAAAAAGAAAGGAACAATTAACTCAAATCCGTTACGGAGACACTTAAAACTAAGTCACGCAGATGTACACACAACAGGAATACAATAAGAAAAAAGACGCTAGAAGTAACATCAAAAGGTTTTGAACAAAATTTTGGTTTTAATGTGCAAAACTGCCAAATGACCAAACACAAAAACTATAATGGAACCCTAAGATGAGCGAGAATCTTGCAAATAAAGTAAGAAATGCTAAGAACCTTTTTCTGCATACACGGATTTAATATAACTACCTGGTTCAGACGATGCATAAACGATAGAAAATGCTACAAATGTAGAACCACAGGCCGCGACACTTGAAACTGCAAACCTCGAGAAACAGAACAGAATCCAATAACAAAAACCCTAATATCCAAAGAAGACGAAGAAAAAATGGACATAGAGCGCAATAAATGTGTCCATGACCCTAGAAGCAGCAATCCTTTGAGAAACTTTACAAATTCCAAGAGAGAAACCCCCACCACCAACACAAAACAACGATGAAATGGTTACAGAGCAAATTGATGATGACTGGGATTGAAACAACGATTCAAGATGATGACTGGGATATTGCGAGCATGGAACGAGTATTAGAAATTACAGAAAAAGAAGACAATTAAAGAATACAAGAAGAAAGCAGAGAAGAAATTTAAAAAGAAAAGGAAAGAAAAATTAATATAAAAAGAAAGAAAGAAAAACGAAGAAGAGAAGAAAGCAGAAAACACAACAAAATAAGATAAAGAAAATATACTAGAAGAGAAGAAAAAACAGAAGAAATAAGATACACCCCGCAAATAACATGGAAACATGAAGAAGTAGTAAAACGCTCCAAAGTTAGAGAAAGAATTTAAAGACTACATTTCAAAGGAAAAAGAAACAGCTGAGGATGTAATGGCAGCTATTGTAGCATGTGGAGTCAGGCCAGAATAATCCATGCAATTATTGAACTGAATCAAGAAGATTACGCAATACGTCACAATGGAAAAAAAGACTTCTAAACCAAAGTTACATAGACATGAAAGGAAAAAAGAGGAAAAATAAAATAGAAAATAATTCACCAAGTACGAAAGTACTAACCATTAATTAATATGCAAATTCTCAAGCAGTCGCACGGTAAGAGAGGAAGGGAGTAAACTCTCACTTTAAGGAAGAGTACCTAACAAAGGAACTAGAGTACCTAATAAAGGAACTAGAGTACCTAACAAAGGAACTAGAGTATCTAACAAAGAAACTCTACATCTCATGCTCTGCAGATACATTTTTCTTTCAAAACAGAATAAACATTATTTTTCTATTTCTCTCTAAGACCAAAATCAAAAGCATACGAAAATCTCAAGCAAAAACTGAATAATACTAAACTTGTACCACATTTTTTCTCATTTCTATTTATATTTCCTTTCCAGATAAATACCGGAAATTGACGAAACTGACCAAATATTGTTTAAACTTTACATAAAATAACTAAGTCGGATATTTTCCATTACATCCGATCCTGCTTAAAAAGCAATGCTGTACAAAAACCTATTGAACATTTGCTCCATACAAGTTCATAATTCCCAGCACCTACCAAGGATGTTTTCCATCACGTCCACGCTCAAATTGACTTCAGTCCCGTTACCAACTGAAGATACACGAGTTTCTATTAGTTTCTATTTCAGATTGACACAGGAAGACCATACATGCATTAAATAACTGATCAAGATTGCCTCCCAATACCATTACGTCCGAGCGAAAACCGATTTCAGTCGTTTTTACTAAAGATTGACAAGAAATATGTGATTATTACTTCAAACAAATTCAAAGTACTGAGGATGTTTTCCATCACATCCACACATAAATTAATGTAATCCCTTCTAAGAAATATAATTAAACAATGAAATTTGACAAACTAAAGTATCCTCGACTAAAAGAGTAGCGAGCAACACGCAGAAGAAAGAAATTAAGAGATGGAAGCGTTAATTTATAACAAGGCACCGAATGAGCTCACGAGATTAGTCCTGAATGTCGCATCATGGTAGAGCTTAATGGCTCAAGCGAAGCTTACAACTCTACTGCTTATTTAAGAAGGCAATGCCAAAAAAAAAAAACAAGGCTGGAGAAACAGCCCCGCCCCTCCCCCTCCCCAAGACCGGAGTAGAGGAAGAACGTATGCACAACAGAGGAAACATATTATGCAGATCCAGCTGATATCTGACGCCTCTTCCGCGATAACCCAAAGGTCAATTACTCCTCCTCCAAGAACAACAATGCCACCCTCAACTCCAATTATTGAAATAGGAGCACAGCCCCCGTTGCTGCCGAAAATATTGACTAACCAACTGTGGGTGCAGCAAGGGGGAGAGGCGGAGGTAAACAAAAAGATAAAGAGGCGAACATGAGGGAAGAGGAGTAGAAAAAGAAAACTCAACCTGCACTAGTAGCAGCACTAGCAACAACAACAGCAGCAACAGCTCCAATGAAGGAAAGACTGCGGGATAGTCAAAGGGGACACCACCAGCACAGGCGAAAAAAACTCAAGTCAACCAGCGAGACAAAAGCAGCAGCCAACTATTAGACAAAGAGCACAGGTGGTGGACTACATCTTCGATCAAACTCATGTGTGGGGTATGAATATCCTCTTCAGTAATCATGTGGCAGCGCAGCAACACACAGAGTACCTGAGGACTGTCCTGAATGCAGCTAAGGAAAAAAAACAAAACAACAACAACAAAGCAAGGGCCGACTCAACAGAGCAACAAAGACCCAGTTCATGTACGCCGCAGGGAACATCAGTTCACTAGGGGGAAAAATACTGCATGTGTCAAGTTCCCCCAGTAACATTGATCACCAACGAACTATTCAATGTCCATGGCATCCAGGTGCAACCAATCCCGTATAGGCCAGAATGGGAGGATCAGATGATAGCGGATATTATCACCCCAACAAGACCCAGGGGCGGATTAGACAGAAGTATATGCCACCCGAACACCTGAGGCCATTCATGTTCCCACCACCAGAGGTTGGACCTCAGCTCTTCTAAGGGCTACTATCTAATCTAGTATTCAAGGGTTCTCATTTTGGCTTCAAAAGCCAGTTTGATAAATATCTGATATTAATTAAGTTCGATCCTTTTTCACACTTCTTCGAAAGAATACTTAAAATATACCCAACCAAAGCTGAAAAAGTTAAATGGGTCACCACGACCGTGGATTTAGCTTCTTTCGGAAAATTAAGGCACCTTGCATACTAAATTTCTATTTTAAACAGTGTAGGAAAATGTTAACTGTATATAGAAATCCTAATTGAAATATGTGGATTGTACACAACTGGCAGTAGGTAACAGCCCTACTTAGATAATTGAGCAGAATTGGACTTGTAGGGTAAACTCGGCGTTTCAGAAGGTTCCTGTGACGCTTGGGGACTCCGGCCGGCCTTCTCCTCCTTTGTCGCTTCCGGGAGTCCGTGCCCTGTTGCGTGCGATACAGACTGACAAAGACGAGTGCGTTGTTCTATTCCCATTCGTCCAAGTGAACAAAATCCTCGAAGTGCGTGCTTGCACCGGAACTGGGGTGTTGTCAGGTGTGTGGCTCTATTCCCACCTGACGATTAATTAAGTAGCACGCTTTGCCAGCAGCATTGTGTCGGGTGGCGGCACTTGCTTACCACCCGAATAGAAACCAAGTATTATATAATGTAGGCATTAACCCATCGTAAATGTCCGAATGAACGAACACGAAGTAAATTAAAGAGAGAGACAGAGAGAGAGAGACAGACAGAGAGAGAGAGAGAGAGAGAGAGAGAGAGAGAGAGAGAGAGAGAGAGAGAAATTAAAGCACTATATACCTTTCAGAGAGAGCGAGAGAGACAGAGAGACATGCGCAAACTAAACAAAACGACAGCAAATTAAACACCTTATTCCTATTCACTTAATGTATCACCTCTTTGAACTTTATTTTTTCCAAAAGCTTTACTGTTAAATTATAGATACAAAATGATCTAGTTAAGCCAGTCCTCTAACAAAAAGGGGATACACCAACAACAAAGAAAACGCAAAGGCACTACACAAATGGGGAAAAGAAAATGACTTTGGCAAACGAATAAAAAAATACAACGGGAAGAACAGGGCAAGGAAACCAGCCCATCAGAGCATAAGTGCCTAAGGGGCGTGGAGCACGAGCCCAAGTTCTTAAATATATAAATGGTTTTAGACAAATCAATAAATATTTGACAGAACAAAAATACAAAACGTCGTACAAAATTCTTGTCTCCTAAACAATCAATACTATACTTATTTTCTTTTAGTTATCTCAACACAGAACACATTAAAGGGAGGACAGGAAAAAGCAAATAAAACATAGGACCAATTTTTTATTTATTTAGAACACACTAGGGGAAATCTAGGTGAAGAATAAATTGTTGTTGTGTATTATTAATAATGTATTCGATGAACATGAAATAATATATTATATTACATAAACGACCGACACGAAACGACGATGCTTTTTACAACCCCGAGAAGTGCATAAGCAAACTCCGTGAATTACAGCTAACTAAGAGAATGAATTGTAGAAGATGGCTGCAAAAAGTATTTCACAAATTAACACAACTTCCAGTAACAATTACTTAGTGTGTTTTACCAACTACAAGATTATATTGTTAGGATTCAACAGTCTGACAACCATCTGCTGAACCTGATATATTTTGGGGGGCTTTTAAATATAAAATTGTATGCAAATCAATTAAGACTGATTTAAACCTCACTAAAACAGTATCAGAAATTCACATGATCCTATTTAATTTACCGATGATGTTACTGTAGTATTTGCACACTTTCCCTTTTGTCTGTACCTCCCTACCGATTTTAAAAACAAATAGCTTCAGGGATATAAAAAAATGCAAAACATTTAGTCATTTTATTCACTGATTTATAAGTTCTAATCTGATTGTCGCCAGAGGGTCCCAGACACTGTCAACTTGTTGGCATCTCAAATCAAATGGGAGTTTCTTTAGTAACATGGTTACCATATTTGCATGGGCGAGACTATGTTTTCAATCAACAGATGTGATATAATTCATAGTCTTTGACAATCTCAATACCTCCGTAAATTTTGGACGTGCATCTCTTTGAACATATGTAAACAAGAGTTCCTCCATTTTATTTGTTCGTTTATTTTAAAAATATTAAAACTAGACATTGCAAATATTGTACGCAGATGACACGGTTTACACTAAATGGACTGTTCTAGACACCAGAAAATGACAGTATCAAATCATGAAGGAAAAACGCTGACAATAAATTAGCATATATTGTACACATTAGTACTGAAAGAGCTAACAAAATCTCAGAACTTAAGAAACATATATAATAGAATAAAATATATTAGATGATAATATATTGTCCAAAAAGAAATATAGAGAACAATACATTGTTTCATAAAAATGTTACAAGCTGTGAGAGAAATAGTTGATGCACAAGGATTAGCGACTGATATTTAACACTTTAAAACCAAATGAGCAGTGGACAAAAACAGTGAAATTAATGTTTTTAGAAAGCAACAGGGAGGAGATGAAAAATATAGTAAGACTGTATCATTTGGAGCAGTGATAGAGAGACTTGAATTAAACAAAACGTCCAAGAATTTAAAACTCTATGATGAATTATTTTAACATAAAAATTACTGACTTAAACATGATAGCTGCCAACACTAATAACATTCATCCTTTTCAAAATAATTGTAATTCAACAGAGATAACACACACACACACACACACACACACACACACACACACACACAGAGTAAATGCAAATGAAAGCACAAAAAAGAGATTAGTTATCAATAACTGGTTGAATTGGCGAGGTGCAAGATAGTATTGATGAAATAAACAAATGGATGAAAAGTGTAAAACTGATTTATCAATGAAAACAGATACATGAAAACTGAAATAGGATTTAAAAAAAAAAGAAACGCTATAGCATTACGTGGTACTGTGTATACAATTAAAACCAAACTAAACAAAAATACAGAAATATTTAAAGCGAAACTGAATACGGGAATAGTCTTAAATAGTCTTGCACTCAATGTTGGAATGGATGAATCAGAAAGATAAACCAATGCTAGCAAAAAGATGTTTGAAGAGATGATCGAAGGACTGATACTGCTATACCATTTTCGAGTTGCACAAAGTCCGTCTGGAATCAAGTTAAGTGTCGGGCGAAAACGCACTAAAATTTAACCTTTTAAAGACAAACCAACAATCAAACAAAACAAAGGGCTGTTGGAAATGTTTAAATCATCATGTTTTCCTGAACAAACATAGGCACAATAGATGCTTCACAACAATGGGCAACTCAGTGTAGCTTATATACAAATATTGTCTAATTAAATAAATAAGATTAAAATGTGTTCTAGGGCGCGTATTTATTTTTATATTGGATTGGCAATAAACACCCAGCGTGTTGCTTCCACTTTGGACTTTAAAATACGAATATTCCGGTTTTCGCAGTGAAAAGGGAAGAAACAGGTATATATTATCTTAAAGAGAATGGTGTATTAATAACTGGAATGAAAACATGAGAGGGAGCCCTTCTGCCCTAATGTGCGATAAATTTGGAAGCAGTATCAACATTCGCTCATGGCCTAGCCATACAGGTTGTTATAATTCATTACCATATGAAGAACATCGATCTTAACCTTTGGTCCTCGCTTTCATGTTTTTGAAATCTCACTTCGTCCAAGTATTAAACCTGGTATGCTTTAGAATATATACGCTGCAACAATGAAAATCCACTTCGTATTCCACTTTCAATCATTAGAAATCAGAAAGATATCACATTTTGTGCACAGTTCTCGTTCAACATCCGGCAATTTTAAACTTGCATAGGGAGCTAGAACTGGTGGATTGTAACAAACATAGTCTAATTTGTTCTTCGCACAGACATATCTAAATTCCTCAAAAAAGGTATCTAGAATGAATGTATCTTACTTTATGTAATAGTCACTGTCAGAAGTGGAGATGATGTGGGATCCCAACTCCTTATGGTTTTTAGTTATTGTTATCTAGGAGATGATCGACCTCGGTGATATTGCCCAAATCAAGTAAAAAAAAATATGAAATTAATTGATAGAATAAAGGGATCTGAGCAGAGATACAGAATAGAACAACATGAGCCCCAATATGTAAAATATAACAATTTAATAAATTACATAAATGAAAATTGGACATACCATTTGAATGATACACTTCCTCTTGCAAACAGAATTATAAAATTTATGTGATATGCAATTAGCCGTTCTGTTATACCAACAAAACAAATTTCATCATATAATCGAGTGACTGATCGAACTCAAATTGCCGGCATGTCAGCATCACCTGGTTGCTTCTGGTCTTTTCCAATTCACTGTTGGTGATAGGTCGTCGTTGCTCTCACTCTCTCTCTCTCTCTCTCTCTCTCCTTGGGTCATCAAACTTCTTGTTTGCATACTGTGCACTTTTCCACTGTGCAACACAGGTATGGAGCTATTTTTCCTTGTGCCTATCCGAGACTCGCACCGTTTTCTATGAAGCCGAATCCCTATCTGGTTCCGAGTCTCTCTAATTCTTCCAGACTCTTTAAATAAAGAGAGATTACTTACAAACTTTTCTCGGAATCCCTCAGACCTACCCCTCCGCATAAAAACTTGGACTGCCTAAAACATCGTTGTATGAACATTAAACCATGAAATTTCGTCTGGGGAACACACCCTCGTTAAGCTTAGCCAATCAGGATTACTTTCTCTAACCGCCAGAAAAATGTTAACACTCCCATTGAAATCAGAATAATTCTCTCTAGACGGCCTTTATTAACAATCATTCTGGAAAATATCCTGTTTCAAATGGCCCAAGATTTCCCAAAATTTTGTTCTGGCTTGTCTCAGCCCTGTCATTCCCTACACTTAAACCTACACTGACATATCTGTCAGACCGTTATCCCAGCGGGTCCCAATCAAAATCCAATCATGATCCAAAAGAACATATAGCATTCTTCGCAAGCAGAAATGTATTGCGAGCCTAGTCCATATGTCAATCTTAATGGTTACGTGTAATGCTTAAGACAGAATGTACTGAGAAATTATCTCTTCAACATTGTGCACCATTACAGTCAAGTTGATCTCCACGTGTTTTAGGTCTAAATGACTGATGCTATTCTGAACATTCTATTGGATATTTTGGGTTGTGCAAAGAAGATTTAAAATTTTCTTTGGGTGGGAAATCTGTTTCATTCATTCTTTAAAGAATGCCGATGTTAAATGTCTTTTTGTCATATATTTACACTGCAACTTTGCTGCTCTCTGCAACTTCGACATCATATCGGCTCGCAAATCTGATTGTCTCTCAACTGTTGTTTCTTCTTCTTTTCTGAACCTGTCTGTTATAACATTCTTACTGATGAAGCAGATTTTAAACTGCCCTTTGGTGTGATTTTTCTTCTCTTTATCTGGATCGTAATCAACAAATGCTTCAATGAACAAAACATTGTCATTTTCGGACAAGTAATACATCAATAATTAGACATATTTTGAATATTTAAAATTCAAGTTGTAATCGCTGCATACTGACCTCTATATTTACCATTTAAGTTATCGATGTTTCGAACCTATTTTTAATTATTAGTGCTCATGTTATGAAGGCACACCGCTGCACGTGCTACCGACCGACCCATTTGAGTACTTCGCACCTTTGGTACATGTTCTTTCTCACAGATAAGTCATACACTTGTTGAGTTTGAATGCAGTTTATTTTCCTCTGTGAACACCATAGGTTTTGATTATTTTGATATCCGTTCTTTACATACTAGTCTTTCAACTTTACCCAAACATCTTAAAATACTCCAATGCCATATATTCCTCTGTAAAGTATTGGTTGATATCTCATACCGATTTATGTATCACACAAACATGTTTTTCGTTGTTCCGATTGTCCAAGATATTTCAAAAGTGATTTGCTGTGATGGGACTTCGCCATTGCTCGTTAACAAATGTGTGCCTTATGACAAAATGGTCCTTTTAAAATCACAGTAAATGGTGCATATTGAACTTTTCATTTTACAGCTACACTTTCTTCAGGCATTGTATGTATCGAATTATTTAAATTATAAAATAGACTTTCGAGTCATGATAATACTTTCCGTGTATTGAGAAAAGGAAAATTCAGGCATGACAATCAATACCAAACATAGCGATATTTCCAGCTTATTCATTAATAGGAGCACCACCCTGAAATATGGATAGCATGTCAGCATGTTTTTTCCCCCTCTATTTCAGTTATTATACCAGGTTTGATGCGGGGGTGGGGGTGGGGTGGGGGTGGTGTCTCAATAAGCCAAGATGAAATTGTTCACGTGCATAACTTAATTCTTTTTATCACTGCATTCATGTCCATCGCCTCATTTCATCAGCAGACGGATTCAAATTATTTTCAAATGTTCGGAAAGCCTCGCTCTGGTGTTACAAGTTTCTTTCATTCTGTTTATTGTTTCTGTTTACCAGACAATCGTGTGGCGAAGATCTCATGGATCAATGCCAGAGTCTTGTTGAACAAGACTAGTTCCAACTGATTCGGACCATTTTGGCTATGCCTGCGTGACTATCATGCGTCTCAAATGAATGCCGGCGTAGTAATTTGCAGAAAAATCAGAATTTTTTTGACTGGAAATCTCTTTGCAAAGGAGAAACCGCAATCTATTCGGACCACTTCAGCTTTTTTCTA
This sequence comes from Megalonaias nervosa, assembly GCA_016617855.1. NCBI lineage: Eukaryota > Metazoa > Mollusca > Bivalvia > Unionida > Unionidae > Megalonaias > Megalonaias nervosa. The sequence continues at coordinate 49,189 of JAECUM010020246.1, forward strand.
CTACTGGTTTGAAGAAGTTGCAAATGAAAAAACAGTTTTATGCATTCACAACGTCTCGGTCAACCAATGTTTCGCAAATAATCGAGGTAGTCCGAACGGCAGCTAATGGCAGATGTCGGCACACTGTGCAACATCGTTGCTAAGTAAGTGTCTCTGCTATCTAGCGATTTACTATCCAGTTTGGATATTATCCCTGCGGCGACTAGCTTGAGGGACACGTATGTATGTGAAGAGTCGGACAAACAGTTCCAAACAATTGACCCCTGTACTTTGTTTGCTGTGATGGCTTGCTAAGGACAGTCTAATATATGTCTTGACTGTGTTGATCTAAGTAATTCCTAAGAATGTGTTAACATTTTTTGTGTGCAAAAGCATAAAATTGCCCTGCTAATTGGAGCACTTCCGTTGTGAAAACTCCAGTTTCGCAGGTACAAAGGTATTGTACATTACCAAGCTATTTCAATTTCGGAGAAAAGTAAATCTTCTATGCAATCCGCAATCCCATACTACCTAAATGGAAGTGATCGGTCCCGAAAAACATCAGAACTTATGACGTTTGTTATTTCAATACATTCGAATGATGGTCAGTGGGATGGCTGGGATGCTGCGACTGGTCCCAACATTGACCATGCAATGTTGGCACCACCATATCAGACCGGTCACAATTATTAATTCAGTGTAATTACCTACGAATGTAAATCCCAGTCGTTTTTAGTGCATATTTTCCTCTCACATTTTGATGGTGATATTTGAGTTAGATTTAGCCATTCTTGATAAGATTAAAATACAACTGTTTATTTTGCACAATATGAGCATTATGATGTGGTTGTCTGCGTGTATTTTTGCACATTGTTCCGACTCTATAATCTTAAACTATGTAATGTAAAGAACAGAAACAAATAAGTTTAGTAAAATCATCAATTAATTAATTTTTCGAAGTTACAAAGAGAATTCACAAGGACACTTACCGTATTGTGAATTAAATCCAAAATAATCCCAAATGTCGTGTCACAGGTCCAATATACAGAATGTTCTGAATGAATTCCAATAGTCTTGGATGTCCCGATGCACCAGAATGATTGTAATTCAGAATATTTGTTAAATGCGTTCTTAGCAATCTTAAAATGTGTTAATCCAGTCAATGAGCACTTTAGTAATTGCAATGAATGACTTAAATAATTCCACCTGAAATATATCTTAACACGAATCCAAACTCTGACAATATATTCCCAAAGACTGATATGAAATAGCAATGAATAGTTGTTTACCAAGTTACACACACACACACACACACACACACACACACACACACACACACATATATATATATATATATATATATATATATATATATATATATATATATATATATATATATATATATATATATATATATATATATATGGAGAGAGAGAGTGAGAGGTAGAGAGAATGCTCTGAATTCCATAGATGTAAGTCATTTCAAATTTAAAGTTCCATCAAATTGTCAACAAGATCGCTTCCACAACATTCTAAGTTCGTAAATAAGGTTAGATACTGAACTAAACTTTTAGTAAACATCTTGTTTACTTCTTAGAATCATGACAAAAATCAGGTAGGCATAAAATCCACAACCACACAGACAAACGTAAGCATACAATAAAGATATAAATAACAACAGTACGTAATCAGACATTGTTCCTGATCCGGATATGAAACTTTTGATCCATTGCACGTTGTTGTTTAATTTACAGTCCAGCCGCTCAAAAAAGTGCAGAATAACTAATGACAAGAACTTAGCCGTGAGTTCATCTTTGAATATACTTTAGATTAACATATGACTTATCAGGAATGGGACACACTAGAAAGATCAGTACTGACCACTTATACTTATACTTATACTTATTATTATTATTATTATTATTATTATTATTATTATTATTATTTAGTGGCGCCCCTTATTTTGCTACGTAGAACAGTTTTTATGTCCGTTATCTCCACCTCTTATCTACCTCCTAAATATAAGTTTTCTGAAAAATTGCTCCCGTTAATCTAAGGTGAAGGTGAAATAATATGAAAATTTAAGCTTCAAGAAAAGCAAATCGATCGAACTTTTTGTTAAACATTCATCGCTGAAATATCAGAAATGACCTTTCAAAAAATATCAAACCAGACGCAACGTTTCTGCAGGCAGTGACATTGTTTACGACGTCGTCTTGGGAGTAGTTTCATTTTGTTGCGGAACACATATTTGATCTCAGTAACAGCGTTTTCCTAAATGGGGAAAAAGCTTTTCACCAACATACACTGTTCTTTGTGTATTGCACAGGAAATGGTCATTCTCTGTTACCTGTGCAAATTTTATGAATTAAAAAAACAACTCATTGAACTATTATTTTATGGATAACTGGTCTAACTGGTGTATTTTCCAGTACTTTTCTATGTAATGACAGTACTTGGTGATCATTATTCAACTAAATGAAGCGCAAGAAATTGCACACTAACCTACACCGTTTTAATTGACTTTCCGTTTGCCAAAAAAGCAAAATACGCCGACTTTTCACAAGATTGCTTCTTTAAAGGCTTAACAAAAATGTCTCTTCCCGGCAATTAATTATTGTAATGACAAGTCGGCAAAAACTTTACAATTGATATAAAAGAACCACATACTTAATACCGTCTCCTGGATACTAAATAAAACCTTTGCTATACCTTTATATAAAGAACATCTACTCTCAAAGGACACAATTTAAGAAGCCATTTTCTTTACTTCACTTTATATATATATATATATATATATATATATATATATATATATATATATATATATATATATATATATATATAATCTCCATGTAGAGAACAAAATCTTATGGCTGCTTGACAATGGTTTATTATAATAATAATAATAATAATAATAATAATAATAATAATGAGGACTTTGTATAGCGCCTAATCTTTAGAAGCTCTAGGCGCTTTACAACATTTGACAACACTTAAAAAACATATATAATGATATGATTACAAAAATAAAAACAAACACCACGAAAGTAGAAACAGAAAATATGCTGTAAATATTTAAGGCAAGGATACATTATTAGGTCTTTAAGTCTGTTCTTGCAGTTGAAATAGGTGAATTTTAAGAGCACTCTTGAACGAGATCACTGTGTCTTTGTGTCTAAGTTCAGTGGGCAATTCGTTCCACGTTGCTGGGCCCTGGTATGCAAAAGAGCGTTGTCCGTATGATTTCATCTTCATAGTGGGAATAATGAGAATACGAGTGTCAGAAGTGGAGCGTAAGTATCTTGCTGGTGTGTATACATGGGTGAGGTCAGATAGGTATGTTGGACTGGAGCCCGTCAGTGAAACGTAGCACAGAGAACAAATTTTGTGTTTATTTCTGGATCGTATGGATAGCCAGTGTAGGGTACAGAGCAGGGGGGAGGCATGCTCTGATCGTGGTACTCTAAGGATGATCCGAGAAGCTGTGTTTTGAACTTTCTGAAGTTTCTGGAGTAGATATTGAGACGAACCAGACAGAATTGAGTTACAATAGATAAGTCTTGAAAGTACTAAGGAACACACAAGTGTTTTAGTAGCATCAACTGAAAGATACTTGCGAATGGAGCTGATGCGTCTCAGCTCAAGATATGCAGCCTTGCATATGTTCATGACATGTTGGTGCAATGAGAGATTACTGTCAAGAGTAACACCTAGGTTTCGTACTGACTGTCGGAATTTAATGTTGGTGTTGCTGATATTTATTGTCTGAGGTAAAGGATGTGAATGAGAAAGTATTTGTGTTGTAATCAGATAGGCTTCAGTTTTATCATCATTCATCTGCAGCTTGTTACATGTCATCCATGATTTCACATCGGAAATGCACCTTCTACGCCTTGGATGGTAGCTTCAACTTCAGTTGGATGGCTAGATTTGTATATTTGGGTGTCATCAGCATACAATTGGTGAGACACTGGATGATGATCTATGACACATGAGAGTGGCTGAGTGTATAGAATGAAGAGAACAGGTCCAAGAACAGACCCCTGTGGAACACCACAGCATAGATCAACTGGGCTGGAGTGTTTTCCATTTGCGGACACAATTTGTGTCCTGTTGACCAAGTAGGACTTGAACCATAGTAAGGCCGTATCATGAATGCCAAATACATGCTGGAGACGGTGAAGTAATATATCATGGTCTATAGTGTCAAATGCTGCAGACAAGTCAAGGAGAGTGAGGACTATAATCTGTCCGCTATCCAAAGCAGAGAGAAGGTCATTGACTACTTTCAGAAGAGTAGTTTCAGTACTGTGGCAAGGGCGATATGCAGACTGTACATTGCTAAAAAGACTGTTTGAATTCAGATGAGATACAAGTTGGGATAGAACAACTTTTCTAAGATTTTTGACATGAATGGCAGATTAGAAACTGGGCGGTAGTTCTTTAAATCATTATGGTCGAGTGTTGGTTTCTTCAGCAGAGGCTTTACAAAGGCAGTTTTGTAAAATGATGGGAATTCCCCAGTTGAGAGAGAGGTATTAATAACATCAGTTAGTGAAGGCAGTATTGGATCCAAGCACTCCAGCAGCAGTGACGTCGGAATCGGATCCAGTTCACATGACTTTGGTGCACTCTTCATCACGATTGTACGTACTAAATCCATAGAGACAGGTTCAAATGCTGCTAGCGGTTGCCGCTGAAATTCTGTATCGCAACTGTATGGTGACGACGAGTCAACTGAAATTGTGTTGTCAAGTTTATCTCTGATGGTTTGTACTTTGTCACGGAAGAAATTTGCAAACAGGTCCGGAAGGTCGACTATAGAGAAGGTAGCTGGAAGTGGTGTACATTTGTTCCTTGACATCAGCTTGTTAGTAATCTCAAATAGCTCTTTGCAGCTGGAACTTTCCATGATTTTAGTACTGTAGTGGGCTGATTTAGCTGCATGGACTATGTTTGTGACATTCTTCTTGGCGGCATCATAGATCTGCTTATGAATAGTGAGTCTGGTGGAAAGCCAAAGCCTCTCAGCTTTACGGCGGTCTCTTTTAGCAGTGCGAAGCTGGTCCCTAACACTGCTATACCACGGAGAACACTTCTGAATTGCTACTCTGCACTTGGTTGCTGGGGCATGTTTGTCGAGCAATGAACGCAGGCAGTTATCAAGTTGTTCTGCTGTAGTGGGTAAGCTAGTTGTTAGGTTTGCTTGGATGTCATGCATTAGTTCTGTTTATCATACGGAGGTTTCTCTTAGTAGCGAATAAAGATGGAGGGTTAGGGACTGATACATCAAGATGGCATATAATGCAGAGGTGATCTGATGAAAGTTCGTGGGACACCAGGGAGGACTGAAGAATATTATCATCAGGTCTGTAAGGAATCCAGTCTAATATGTGACCATGTTTATGGGTGGGTTGGCTAACTGACTGTTTGAGGTTAGAAGTCATTTGATTAAAACTGCATACCAATATGACCATCCATTCAGAAAGAGTAGTAACCAAGATTTTCAAGACTGCTGTCATTGCAGCCATGTTGGATGTAGGACTGGCACCATTTTCATTTAGAACCAACTTGACCTCATTAAGAAGTTTTTGGTGCAAACTCCATTTTAAAGGGACATTCAGGAGGAGCAGCAGTTAACAAGAATTTCAAGATGGCCACTGTGGTGGCTATATTGAATGTTTGATCGGCATTATTTCATTTATAACCAACGTGACAGATGCACACATATGAAGAACTGAGTGTCCTCTGAAAATTTCATTCTTATCTTATATGACACATCTTGTTTTCAAGAGCATGGTGTCCATCAGTCTTTTTCCTTGTCAACCTGAACTGAGTTAGATTACATCTGGAATGATTTTTCAGAAATCTAATGCAAACGAAAACAAAGCTTTTAATTTTAGATGTAATCCCCTGAGGATGAGCTTGTTACCATATATACTCGCTTATGAGTCCAACTGCAAACTACAGAGACCCAGGTCTGCTGTTGCAAAATGCGCTGGCAGATCTGGGTCTGTGCAGTTTCTTAGGAGTAATCAGTAGAACATACACATAGAGCCTGATCTGCAGGCACATTATGCTACAGCAGATATGGATCTCTGTTGTTGGCAGTCAGACACAACATATAAGTGAGTACATACAGTACCTGAATTCTCTCTATACTGACTGAAAAGCAATCATATCTGGTGCGATGTTTGTGTGTGTTTGACTTGGATTTTTAATGTAGCTTTAAAAATTTTTCAGTCATATCGCTACGATGTCTGCAGTGTGGCAGTTTATAGCGATGTCTAGCAGGCATGTAGCATCATGTCCCACCCAGTCACATTATCCCGACACCAGACTGACCAGTCCTAACACTAACCACTTAATGCTGAGTGCCAACTGAGGCAGCTGTTAGTACCGTACCATTTTTATAAGTCTATGGTATGACTCGGCCAGGGTTTGAACCCGCAAATTGCTGAATCCAAGGCGGATGCTCTAACCACTAGGCCACCGGAGCGGTGGATGTGATATTTCATGAGAATAATTGATAATGAAGCATTTGCATCCAGACAACAGCATCTAAGAAGGGAAGGGAGAGGGGGAGCAGGTAAAAACTAACTTTCATAGCAAATAAAAATATCTTCTGTCTATAGTTTCACAAAATTCCCATGTTATCTCAGAATAGTGACATGTTGATAAAGCTACCTTCTTGGATCTCCAACATCGACAGTATGATACTTTATCTCCAAGGTCTTCAATATCAACCATATTGACAACTTTTGAGGATTCTTTCTGGATTTTAAGGTTCACTTTCGTGTCCTCAGGAACAGGCTTGGCTTTGAATGCCTGAACTGTGACGTATATCAACAATGACACAGTCCCAACAAAAGGTAGTAAAGTCAACCATTCTGTTCCTGTGAAGAAAAACAAAAGTACAGTGAATGTCAAATTATACACCCGACTCCTGTTTAATTATCTTCATTGGAGACGCACTAAACTTAATGTGCTGAAACTATTATTTTGTTATCATATACTGTATGACATGACAACGATAGCAGACCTTAAGACCCCAGAATCTGTACATTTCTTTATAGCCTTAAGTGCAAGCCAGCCACAAATTTGGTCAAGGAACTTACTTTAGGATGAAAGATAATTATGTAAACCTTATTTTTCTTTGAGCCAAAATGAACTTGACCTTTGAGGATTTTTTTTTTACAGCCTTGGCAACTTTTTTTAGAGACAAGGCCTTTTCAACAAATTCTTAGTTTTAAATGAGTATATTTCTTATGGAAACAACTTTCTCCAAATGTTTCATCATTTCTCATTGAATAAACTGGCACAAAAGTAATAATACATAAATGTTCCACTACAACGAACACACATTACTCTATCTGAAAACAATCAATGCCACATGTTTTATGATCCACTCAGTTTTCTCCCATTTTACTTGTTCATTAGTTTTGTAAACTATGTATATAACAAAAATTCTGAATTTAAAAAGTGATAGCATTTATACAGTTTAAATTTATTGCATTTCCTTTGATAAATTCGAAACTTTTTTTTTTAGTAAAATTCCAGTATTTGTTCAAATTCAGGCAATTATCAAGAAACTTTTTTATATTTAAGGGGTTGTCAAGGCAACTCCACATCTTAGAGATTATTAAGGCCATACAAACCATGGGGATACTGAATTGGTTATTGTGTGGAAACCATTTTTCTTCTTTCAAACAGTAACCTTGATCGGTACATTTGAACCCCAAAATTGGCAGGCTTCATCCTGAATCCAAGTGCAGTCACCAAAATTTTCATTCAGGTTAGTGATGTAAAACTAATTTTTTGTGCCGAAACCATTTTTCGTCTTTTCGTCACACTGACCTCTTGCTGCAATTGTATACCTCAACTAGTAAAATGAGGCTCGTATGTTGATTCTCATATCAAACTTTCATTTTGTCTTGGCGATCTTTAAACTGAACATTTGGGTTCTTAAATATTATTATAGTAGAATCAGGCTGGTGATATGACATCAGCAAGCAGGTTTGCCTGCAATGTTGCACCACTTCCTGTGCATAGCCTGGTTTTTGCCCATTTAGAAGCTCCCTGTACAAAAGCTTTAGGTATAATCTCTTCTTTACTCAGAGGTTCATTTCATGAAGGCAGCCAAAAACACTGGGCTTAATCTCTCTACCCCTTTGCCAGGCATCAGCTCCTATAGGGGCACACACCAGTTATTAAGTACTTTTGAGAGAGTGACATATGTAACATGAAGTTGTTTGCATTTGAAACATGCACAATGGAGAGAATGTTGGCATACCTCTATGCTACTTTGACATAATGTGGCTGACATTTCTTTGGATATTGTACTTATGCAAACTGTACATGATCTAAGCACACTGCTAACTAAAATGACTGCTCCCTTGTGCTAAAAAAATCAAAATCACCGTGAAACAGTCTAAAGTACACCATCTTTAGCACCTAATAAAATTGGGAAAATGAATTTTGCCCAACTAGACAATACCAGATCCTGAAAGTGCAATGGGTGAATTACCAAATATATAAAATGTAAAAAAAGTTATCAGCTCCTTTTTTTACAATTTACCTCTGAAGTCCAGGAAGTGAAAATGATCAAGTGGAGCTAGCAGTTTTTTGAAAGGTGCACATCTGGAGTAAGGCCTAGCTGTATACTCTATAACCCATATTACACCCATCAAGCATACACCAAAATTAAGGGAATTAAAGGTTCTTTTAACAATACCCAAGATATACAACATCTTTTTTAAATAGCCAGTATAACCAGTGAGGAAACCCAGGGAAATTCTTTTTCTTTAAAATTCTAACCCTATGCAAAACACCAAACTGTACAGCGCCACCTTAATACAAATATGAACATTTACGCAATTATTTTTCTTCTTTTCGTATCATTATGTATGATGTTCTGAACAAAATGGCACATTAACATTGATTTTATTCATGAAAATATGCTAATTATGCTTATTTTACTCTTGCTTACATAATATGCCTTAAGGCAGTATTGTGTGAGCAGTGACCTTAATTATGCGGAAATTATTTGTCTTAGAATATAGGAATGAAGTCAACTTAAATTTAAAACTGTTATATTAAGTAAAAGAAATATATAGTGAAAATGTTTCTTTTCATTTATTTGCAATGAAATTAAAAAATAAATGATGACCAAGCAAATCGCTTTCTTCCATATTAAACAATAAGCAAATATTTTAACCTTTGACCTTCATGAACCGCATCTGTTCCATCCCTTTTCAAACTGTAAAATTTATTGGTGACATCACAGGAATAATTCTGGCAAGTTTCATGTTCCTGTCTTTCTGCATAAGATTGTCTGCTATGTTGACAAAATGTACTGAGCATTTTTAATATAGCTCACTTTTCATTATAAGGGGTGGGGAGCTGGGCTTGTGTGAGACTCTGACACTAACAAATATTGTTCTGTGGGGGGAAATACAGGAGAATTATTCAAAAGGACTGTTTTGATGCTTGTGACTTAAATTTTCAGCCATACAATCAAAATTAAATCATATAATATCTATGTTCTCTTTAAGAGGGCACTCACCAGTTATTATGTACTTTCGAGAGAGTGATGTATGTAAGGTGAAGTTGTTTGCATTTGAAACATGCACAGTGGAGAGAATGTTGGCATACCTCTATGTAATGTGGCTGACATTTCTCTGGATATTGTACTTATGAAAAATGTACACAATCTAAGCACACTGCTAACTAAAATGACTGTTCCCTTGTGCTAAAAAAAATCACCTTGAATTAGTCTAAAGTACACCATCTTTAGCACCTAATAAAATTGGGAAAATGAATTTTGCCCAATTAGACAATACCAGATTATGAAAGTGCAATGGATGAATTGCCAAATATATAAAATGTAAAAAAATTATCGGCTCTTTTTTTTTACAATTTACCTCTGAAGTCCAGGAAGTAAAAATAACCAAGTGGAGCTAATAGTTTTTTGAAAGGTGCACATCTGGAGTAAGGCCTAGCTGTATAACCCATAATACACCCATCAAGCATACACCAAAATAAAGGGAATTAAAACCAAAATAAAGGGAATTAAAGGTTCTTTAAACAATACCTAAAATATACAAGGTCTTTTTTTAAATAGCCAGTATAACCAGTGAGGAAACCCGGGGAAATTGTTTTTCTTTAAAATTCTAACCCTATGCAAAATATGAAACTGTAGAGCGCCACCATAACAGGTTAGTTTACTCAAGCGTTTCCTGCAAAACCAGTGGCATAAGATCTGGCCATAAAAGCCATATATAAACATGCACTTATTGCAGATTCTGTGAACGGTCAAGAAATGTTATCTCCCTTAGTCTGGTGACCAACTGCCATTTACAAGTACCATGCACAGTATCAGAAAGTGACTATATTGTTTATTGTAACATCATGTCGAGTTTTAGTTCTAATAAAAATGTTATAAAAACTCTCCCTAATTTTAATGGAGAAAATGTCATGCAGGAATTGTGGCTTTCACAATGTCCATACATACTTACAGACAAATCTGTCAGGTTGGTGTTAATTACACTGGGAGAAAGAATATTTTAAAAGTAGCTTCACATTAAGTTTATAAAATGTTTATTTTAAACTGTGTGCAGGGTGGGTAGGTGGGTGATTTGGATTTTTAATGTAGCTTTAACAATTTTTCAGTCATATCACCGTGATGTCTGCAGTTCAGCAGTTTATAGTGATGTTCAGCACCAGGGCATCATGCTGCAGACATGTGGTTTCATGTCCCACAGACAAATTATCCTGTCACCAGGCTGACCAGTCCTAACACTAACCTCTTAATGCTAAGTGTCAAGTCAGGGAGCTGCTAGTACCATTTTTATATGTTTTCTGTATGACTCAGCTGGGGTTCAAACTCACGACCTCCCTCATCTGATGCAGACACTCTAACCACTTTGGTCATTGGAGTGGTAACTAAACTAATACATTTTAACAACAATGTTACAAGTGTCCCCATTATTTGAAAATGTTAAACTGTACATTAATGTGCAATATGACAGGTCTTCCTTAGTCCTACCTTTCAGTACCTAAAGAGACAAGACAAAAATCTATTTTATAAAACTGAAGACTGGATATCTGCAAATAAGTGAAGAAGCATCGAAAGACCTTGACTTTATTGCAAATAATAATATGCACTTTAGGAATCATATCCCATTTGAATCAACTATTATATATCAACAAAGAACTTTTCCAAGGCATCTTGCTCTTTGACTTTGTTGTTTTTAACAGCACTTTTAACACATTATTGGCTATCATATGCAGAGGAAATGGGAGCTAAGGCCTGTTCCATAGACACACTGAGGCATCAGACCCCCCCCCCCCCGGTCTGAATGAGTATCAAACCTGCAACTCCTGGATTACGAGTCCAATGCTCTACCAACTGAGCTACTACACTTTGTGAATGGTTTGGCTAACATTTGCATGAAGATATGCTAAGTTGGTTCACAAATTCCAAATATTTTAATGCATTTAATCATTGTCATTCATTATTTTATTGAAAATATGACAGGGTGATTTTGCACATACCGTACATGTGACAGAACAAGGACATAAAATAGTGGATTTCAAATAGTGCATCATCATATTGGCTTCTAAACCTGCAGATGTTTATCAACACAAATTGTATGTGTTTTAAGAGACTGAAATTAAAACAAGTATATTTTTTGTGCCAAAACATGTATTCAATTATGACACTAACAATGAACTTCCCACCCCTACATTTCAACTTTTCTGTTCTGGTAGTGGGGGCTAGGACCTGAGTGACAATATGTGTTGTCTTTCTATATTGGCATGAAAATTTCTGTGCAATCTTCAAGACTGGAAACATAACTTTAACCAACCTTGTACGATGATTTGCAAAGAGGAATGATAAATTGTGCTCTGACGCAATGGCTCTTCATGTTCCACTTTATCATCTTTGCTAGCCAAGGTTCTAATATATTACCTTAACCCTATCTACACTTTGGTGGATCGATCAGATATTTCAGTGCTTTGTCCGAGTGACATCTCTTGGAAGTCACAAGCTGTCTCAATTAGTAAGTAATGCCAACTAACTAACAGCATTTGACGGTGGTGCATTGTACATGGGCCAAAAATGGTGGAGGCAATTGACTTCAAAATGATACTTTGTAAATTTAACATCAGTGCAGCTGGGAGAAGCCATTATAGGTGTATTTGAGGTTCAGGATGTATTTGTATCAACTGGGACAGGCAATGGAAAATTGCATATTTATGAGTTCATTCCAGTTGTGTGCTCCCTTTGTCTCAATCATGTAGGACAACTTGATTATGACTGGATGTGGTGGCCAGCTGACACATCCTATGAAATTCACAGACCAGAAGCACTGAAATATTTGATCTAATATAAACTCTCGACATAGCTACTTTCCTGCAAGCACACAAGTTTTTGATAGGGTTAAGATATCGGAACCTTGACTAGCAAAGATGGACACTTTATCTACTTTTGATCCAGTCCCAAGCAAGGCCTTCAAAGTGAGTGTGTTTGTTTTCTGGGAAACATAACTGCTTCTATGTGATGGTGTCTATATATTGCTGGCAATATCATTTCTTCTATAAACACATAATATAAACTCTCGACATAGCTACTTTCCTGCAAGCACACAAACAATCATTTCCATGCATAACCAAATTCTGGTAGTATTTCTCAATCTGTGGTTTTTAGCAATTGATGAGAGCACATGTTCAGGCATTTTGACAAGAATGGACTCAAAAAAAGATAAGAGCCACCCTTAAATATTCAAAATACTTACTCATTTGTTGTGACTGAAATCAGTTTTTTGCTTGGTCTCTCCCCTTTGCCTCACCTCCACCAAAGGTCAGCCGACTTTTATTCAGACTCCAAAGCCATCACAGATCACCTTTGATCCCTTTATTATTGATAACACCTAATAAAAACCTGCCAACCTTTGGCTCTAAACTCTCCAAATTACAAGAACAGGGCAACATATTTACAGCTTGTTGTGCACACATTATCATTGTTGAACAATTCCTTAACTGATCACTTAGTTTGGTTTGGTTGGTGTGGTTTAACACCATTTTTCAGCACATGATAGGCTATACATAGTGGCCAGTATATTTGCTGGAGGAAGTACCCAGGAAGACCTTGGGAAAAAAAAAAAAAACACTCATCAGTGACCCATAGTAGCAATTACTCAGTTTGCATCACTGCAACAGTCATTGCACTGGTGAAACAGCTCCAGTGCAATATAGACTAGTTCTGGCTGACTTCTGCAATGTGTGGATAGAATATATAAACATATCCCTTTTTTCTTCTCTTTATTTTTTTAAATATTTTTGTTACAATTTTTAATTTTGAAAAACTAAATTTCAACCACAAAGTGTTATGTGCATGATATGGCATTAAAACATTCATTTTTGTCCTACCACTGGAACAGACAATATTTTTGTATAAATGGTGTTGCCATGCTTATTAATTAAATTCTTTTGGACACTATATATGATTGGCATGAAAATGAGCTCTTGCCTTTTTGATGTGAAACTGTTCACAAAGTAAAATTATTAAGAGAAAAAAAAAATTATTATAACCAAAGGCTTTTTTAAGACATTATCAGATGGAACCTGACAGAACCAGATCACACAATTACAGATCAAGGTGCACACTTGAGTGTCATCTCAAAATAGGCTTATTTTGACTAAAGTGAGTGAGCTGGGAGTTTTATGGCACCCAAGCACAAAACTGACTATTTCACAACACAGGATTGAAAATGTTGGTTTCAGTCAGATCTCATTTTCAACCAAGATTGGAAGTGAAGCAAAACAATGAAGAAAAAAAGAAACATTTTCACAAAATGGCCATGACTATATATTCTTCTGTTTTCATAAAAACCTGGGTTTATAAAATAACAGTTATTAATATAAATAAAAAGAACTGACATTTCCCCTCATTCACCAGCTGCTGGAGTAAGACTTGTACATTACTGTTGCATTCACATGGATGTCAATTTCAAGATTCATTTATTACTGAAACTTTTTATATAAATGATAATGTATCTCATTCCCTCAAAAATGAAGTTTTTAAAATAACACCCCATTTATATGTGTTCTCTGGGCAATTGTTTAGATTTTTCATCAATTCTTGTATGTTTCAGATCAAGGCTAAAACTCCACTTCATTTGGAAGGAAACACTTTCATTTTGCACACTCAAATGATATTGAAAGTGTCCTTGTGAGTGAACTTTTGTTATGATTTAGATCAGTAATCCCAAATACAGGCACACGAGCAATTTTGTTGTGGCTTTTGTTCATAGTCAGTTCTATAATTACAGTGTAAATACTAAAATAAATATCACGAACGGTCCACAGAATTTACATTTTTGGTCCATGTTGCCCATGGCGATGAATATGTTGGACCACCCTGGTTTGGGTAACTAATTACAGTAAAAAACTTCAACATAATTAATCTTGTAAATTTCATATCATTACTCATCATTTCAAGATATATAATTCTTAAGTATCTCCTTGGTTCCAAATAGTAAATTATAATTCTTCATCATAATACAACATTTATTTTACATGTACCTGTGCCACTATGATATGAAAAGAGCCAACTTTTGACCGACAGGCATACTGAAGATCAATGTCATTGGGGTCGATGGACATGGGCCAGTAATTAGAACATGACCAGTTGCTTTTTGTTGTTTGTCTTAATTAAACCGTTGATTGAA
>JAECUM010020247.1:0-42190 GCA_016617855.1 Megalonaias nervosa
ATATAACATATTTTGCAAGCAAAATTAGAAAGTTCATAAGATCATCAAAGTTGTTATTTCCTATAAAAACATCTTTTCATGTAATTTTAAAATTTGGATCCATTCCAAAAATAATTTTCAGAATTGTTCAGTAACTGAACAGTCATGCAATATGTGCTGAATATGTTCTGTTCCCAACTTCCGGAAGTTACATTAATCATTATCACTTGAAATTAAACCTTTTCAAAACCTGGTTTATGGCAGTATTTCTATGTAGAAATTATTAAATTAATGCGTATTAGTTTTGTGTCTTGTTTATTCAAAGTTTAGCCAAAACCAAACAGGTAATCCAATCATTTACACCAATCACACACCCAAGTTGTCTTGACCAAATTTCATCTTTACCATTCAGTTTTTCTATCTTGGTTCTTATGAGATCTTCATAAATAAATATGGTGTTTATTTTGCTCTTACCTGAAGGAGTGAAGTTCTGTCAATTACTACATGAAAATGATATTCACTTTCAATCGATATATTTGAGATAGGAGCAAGGTACTATGTACTATTATTTGTTTGTGTTGTTTGTTTTATTTCATCAAAACTTAATAGAGATCCTTTTGCATCAAAATGGTGTTGAAAATGTTCTCCTCCTTGTGCATAATTTGAAATTGTCTGTGGTTACTAAATTAAGAATATCTTGAGACAGTTATTCCTGAGCAGTCAAAGGTTCGTTATTCCATTGTGTTAAAGCATAAATAACATCACGTCAAAATATATTTTTAGTTTTAGTGGTGTTTCCTAACTTGATCCACTTTATGCTGATGGTCACTCATTGGTGGTTACTTGCTTTAGCGTTTACAAAACCAAGCAAATTTCACTTGATGATAATACAAACCATGACAAAAGAAAATAGAAAGGATGCTTTAATTAAACATATTGATGCTGCTTAATTGAAGAGTTAGTACAGAAGACTCGGGATGCACAGAATTGTATAGAATGTATGGATAATAATGAAATAAACATGCTGTATTCATCAATCTCATAATTATTTAGTGATTGTTATGTATATTTAATTTGCATTATTTTTTCTTAATGACTGTATGTTATCTGTATTTTGTACTTGACTTTGTCCAAAATGAGGTTCACTATATACCTGACCAGAGATATTTATTTTGTAAACAACATAACACATAGTTAAAATTTTCTCCTGCTATTGTCTAGGCTCGTACAAAGTAACAAAGAAAAGAGTGAAGCCAACAAGCTTTGTAAAATTTAACAAACAATTTATTTCCCTAGAAAAACAAGGTAAAATTATGAAAAAGTACTTAGGGGTTATGAATCTAATCCAAAATTATTCCTAGAATTAATGAATATAAGTCCTGACAAAAAAATCCTAAATGAATCACAGTTCGAATCCTGATGAAGTTCTAAGATGGAAGGCGATGACGTCTTCTGTAACCTCTTTTGTGTTGACATGTCAACAGTTCTTTATTGAATCACCAAGAATAATAATCCTGCTTTAGAATTCCAAATAATTTCCAATAAATGTCTTTGTCCAAGAATTCGAATGAGCACAGGTGGTTTCCTGGGAGAATAAATTATTAATTCCGAAAAACAGAAAAATTCAAATCAAACTGGCAACAACACAAAAATACCTTTCAGCTCCGAAGGTATTAATTACGACTGACTAAAACTATAATAACATGTGTTAATAGGCCCAACTGATACGCAAAACAAAGTCCCGGATGAAGGTCACTGCTCTGGGAATCCCTAATTGACACGTTATTTCACACGTAGGCCAGATATGACCTTGACCGAAATCAGTGATTTCTTCACTGAGAATGAATTAAGAAAAATATTTTAAAAAAGTTGTTTACATTACAGGTGTTACTGGTATGAGATCTGGGTCACCGATTGATACAATGTAAACAAGCTACTGGCGTGTTTACAGTCAAACAGAACTGAACTGAATTTTCTGGAAAAATGTAAAATCCAGTGAATAAATATCATTACAATAACATGCAATGGAATAAAATAAAAAATAACTAAAATTAAAACTAACAAACGAGTAATTAAATTACATATACGTAACACTCCATTATTAAATTTTCGGGTCATATCTAATGCAAACATGTTTATCTAAATTTGAGTTGAAAGATACCGTCTTGATTCTGACCTTAGAAACTTCAAGAATGGAAAATTCCATTAAGTGACAGAGTATTTTCAGAAAATGGTAATTGCGGCCTAGGTCAGGTAGAGGCGTACATACTTTTGTTTATCTAAACATGACTCATTCTTGCCTTAACAT
The DNA here is from genome assembly GCA_016617855.1 of Megalonaias nervosa. NCBI lineage: Eukaryota > Metazoa > Mollusca > Bivalvia > Unionida > Unionidae > Megalonaias > Megalonaias nervosa. The sequence continues at coordinate 2,288 of JAECUM010020247.1, forward strand.
AAGAAACAGAATAATTTTTTTCTTGTTTTCAATTTTTGATTTTGGTGGATTCATTTATTAAACTTATTATTCACAGGAATTACAAAGTGCTGAATAATCTTTGACTGGAACATTAATTTGGAATTACAGTGAATTTAGACAAGGACATTTTTAGATTATATTTATTGTGATGCATCAAAAAACTGTTAGCACATAATTACAATCCATGCTACTGGCAAATTAACGCAGTCGAGACTACAGGCACATCAGCACAGTAAATATTGGAATTTATTTGGAATACCACTGGAGTTAAATTGGAACTTGATACATTTGAACTTGTGATAGAACTTTTAGGACTATTTAGGATTTAATTCACAATACTGTAACTTCGTTTTTAGATTTTCACTTTGTATTTTAGAGGAATAATTTATTTCTTGAATTTGACAAAAATTGTTGGTTTTCGCTTTTCTGTTAGTTTCAGATCGTAGAGAGTAACACGATTCTGCTACAAAACATTTTGTTGTAAATAGCAATCAAATTTGTAGTAAAAATAATAAATGATTGATCAAAACTAAATGCCAAAAGGCAGAAAAATATCAGCAAGATAGAAAGATACAAAACAATAACCCAACATGTACAATTGTACAAAAAAACTCGTGAATGCAAGTAAAATAAAAAAATGAAGTTTTAAATAAACAGCGAAAAGATTTTAATGCAACAAAATTACGGGGAATGTAAAGTAAAAGAACCCCCAAGAGATTATTAAAAAATACTAAATAACCTAGGATAATAAAAATATTAAACTCCAAGAATCCTATGAACTTTTTCAAAAATAAAAATACTGAGAATGAAATTGGAAACAAAAACTGATTATGAATATTACAAATGACGACAAAGATAAAGTTCATCATTCTGCAACTATTGAGTCGGAATTATCAAGTGTATCAAACGTCTTAAGTATAACAGAACACTGTCCTATGATAATGTATGAAAAGAATACAAAAAATGTACCTCCGATATGCTTATGCCCTTATGCGTCTCTTTTCTCAATATGATATTTGGCACTTATCTGGTTCTGGAAGCTTGGCTTGAAGGAATAATCTGAATAATATATAAGGAGAAAGGGAATCCAAGCTCACATGACAATTATATATCTAAATGCTTTAATAACCTTGTTACTCCTGTTCTTCAATAAAAAATGACTTCATAAGTTTTTAGTTTTTCTCAATTCAGATTCAAACCAGGATTTTCAACTACAGATCATATATTTTATCTTTACACTCGTACTGAAATTTTAAACACTTTCAAGATGAAAATATTTTGTGCTTATATTGATTTTAATAGCGCTTTCGACAATGTTTGGAGGATAGGGCTGTGGAAGAAACTTTTAGACAACAATGCCCATGGGAAAATATTTAGAATAATATATAATATGCAAAATATGAGCTCTTGTATCAGTTGTGCCGGAGAGCAATCAGCTTTGTATTAATGTAGAAAAGGTGTGATTCAAGGTGAAAATCTTTTGCGAATTTGATATATTATGCATATAAATGATTTAGAATAAATATCTGTTAGAAAATGAGTGCACTAGTGTGGAGTTACGCTTTGCTGATCACTATATGAATTTTTTACTTTGAATTTTTATGTTGCTTTACGCTGATAACACTAATTTTAGTACTGACGAAATATCTTTCAAACATAATTTAAATATGCTTTTACGAATACTCAGATCTATGGAATTGAGTATCAATTTCACAAAGACAATCATTTTGGTTGTCGTTACACGAAAAATGATAAATGTTAATTTACAATTGGCAATAATCTAATAGATATTTGTGCTGAATTGAAACATTTAGGTGTTATTTTTTCTAAAACTTGAAGTTTTATTAGTCAATTATATACATCGTTGATCAGGCTAGAAAGGTCTTGCATCCACTTTACCGAAGAAATGAGATATTTCATTCTACCCACTACTTATTACTGTCACCGAGGAATCAGTATTTACCAGTGATAAACTTTAGGACTTTAATCACAGACTTCCTGTTGAAACCGGACATTGGGACAATAAAGCGTTTGAGGAAAGAAAATGTAATCATTGTTAGGAAAATTACATCGTGGACGAATACCATTATTTATTCATCTGTCCCAAATTTCATGAAGAAAGAGGTATATGTTCATAAGACCATTCTATTACAGCAAACCCTCTCTTGCAAAGTTACAAATCTTATTTGCTACCAATAATAGTGAAATTCTCCAAAAGTTTCCAAATTGTAATAATAAATATAATATCGTAAACTTTGTGCTCTTTGTGGAAGTGGAAATGTTTCATGCTTTTGAATAGTGTACTAAATTTTCTCTCTTACAACTTTTGTACACTCCATGATAGTCATTGTGTTCGACCATAACAATGTTACATGTATGCACCCAAAGATTTATTCTTGCTTTGATTAAAGGTTGACTGATGATGTGATCTGTACCTCCACATATTATTGACATCGGCTTATAGTATTGTAGAAGTTGTGATATTCTCATATGCCACCTGTGTGTGGCCTGAGATTTGCTTTCAGTTATCAGATTTTGGTTTTGTTCTGTTCTAAGAGTTTATGACGCCCAAAATAATCATGCCTTATAATTTCCTTACTCCCTAGACAACATATGTATTTATCTATCAATGGTTGTTGGGTCCTTTCAATTCCAATGAGTAACGTGCTGTAAATTGTACAATATCACCCTGCCATTCCACAATTTTACCATCCAATTTGTCAAGTTCCTTTTCTTTACTGAATCGTTATATCCTAAGTATTTAACTTGCTCGGTTTCATTCATTTTCTTTGAATCATTGTGACTGAAGTCACCGCCGCTGAGGTTCGATTACGACTGAGTATTGCCTAGTTTACACAACGCCCACTTGACCTTAAATTGGGCTGATATTACACGCGGCTCGGAGATCCCTGGCTTCAGACATCACGTGACAGAAGGCTGCAGTCCAAGCGTATCTTGAACAACGGTAAAAATGATAATGCAATATACTGTTGTCACAGTCAACACCTCGAGTTCTGGAGTGATTACTTGCATTCTTTCGGTGCGACGGAAATGAGACTGTTTTCCTTAAAAGTAAGGAAGCAATGTTTCAGCTTCAGTGGGCCAATAAGCCAATGCAGCATGAGGGATTGTCACTGTGTACATTCTGCCATTGGCGAATTGTCCTTGAGTTTTTTCAAAACGGAAACTTATTTCCCTTCATTAGATGTGTTCTGATGATAAAAAAGAAATCAGCTTGCATATTAAGTGGGCTCCGTTATGTCCACGTGGAGCTGTTATAGGGAAAAATGTCAGCTTTGAATTTTAAAATGGTCGCGCGAGAAACGAGGGAAGTGTCTACTTTGTTACATGTGCATCGATAAATTGCAAAGTAATATATATGAGTCCATGCAGATAGGGCTATCCTATTACGGTGTTCTACTCTGCGAAACACGATCGTATCAGAATTCCCGTTTAAATTTTCCTACGTAGCCTAAAGGTCAGTTATCCATAGTGTGTACAGTTAAGAGGTGCACGACTGGTTGTTAGTCCTACAATGTAAGACATCGACCCTGATATTTATGTTTGTGGGGACCCAAAAACGTATATATCAGGTTGATTTCTTATAGTGTACCACTAGACTGGTTGTGTGTTACATTGAACTTAGATGAATCAGTGGAGCATCAGACCAGACCAGCAAGGCTATAAAACAATTCATGAAGTGTCAGATGTATGCAGAGAAACATGACAAGACCTGTACAAGTATTTTGGAGATAGTTAAATCATTGTCAGTGGTCTAGCATATGTTGTACACATAATCTCAGCCTTACTTTACCACATGTAACCTTTGATAATTTACCACCAAATCTTGTGCAATTAATTAACCTGTTCAAGACATTTAAACATTGTCACATATTAATCATTGGAGTTAATTCACAATGCTATAAACATAAATGAAATCGGTACAGAATAGCTGACAGCTATCTTACAATAGTGATACATAACTACCATCAAACTATAATATCCAGACCAGACCAATAGTTTGTACTCTGCACTTTTACATGATTTCTGTTATTACTAGCCGCTATACATGACCAATATTCAGTTGTGTATGTCGTAGTAAAGGGATCAGTGACAAAGCCTATTTTGTTTTAAGTTTTAGAATGCATGTGTATTTGCTAAATTTACTATAGGGAACATCAGAAATTCCCTGTATGACATCACAAAAATCAAACATATCACCGATATAAAATTCAACAGTCCAATTTCGTGGAAATAATGTTATGTCAGAAGTCCACGCGTGTGCGTTATGATCAACAATCTCTATCGAAGCTCCATTTTTTTATATTTCGATTCTTGGAAATTCTCTCCGGTTAATGTTTTCACTCCTGTTGGAAATCTTAATTTTTTTTCCAGTTCAGCATCATCTTTGATAGACGGTATCTTTAGCTGTTTCTGCCCACACATTTATTTTTTTACGTCCTAGATCCGTTAAACCGTTTCCACGCATCACATTTGTGAAGTGTTCTGTAACTCGTTCAGCTACACAATTTAAGTGAGAAATTTTCATTGGCAGGAGGTCATCGACGTTAGGTTTATCATTCAGTGGATATATCGCATAAAGAACTGCCATCACAGGATATGCTTGTTCATAATAAGGGCTATCAATTCCAGTCAGTATTCCTGGTTTTGAATTTTTATTAAACGTAATAATATTTCCAGTGCGGTATAATTGAACAGGATCATGTTTGTCACGAATAATACGTGTGTCGTCTGTCGCCACAATAAATTTTATTCTAAAAATATATTTTCGTGCAATGTTGAGATAATTAATAATTGTCGCTCCACGCTTGTCATTCATGTAGCATCGACAATACCTTCGGTGTCGCGTATAATTCTGAATGTTGACCGCACATGAGCCGCCCCATCGTTGTGAAATTCTCTCTTGGCTTCACGGACACGATTGATTAGTCTTATTCATTAAATCAACCAAAGCTCGACTTTGTAATTCAGGGATTATTCTGTCAAGATCAAATCTGGCTTTCGAGGGCTTAATCGTAGATAATCTCGCAAATTCCTCCATTGTTATAATTAAGGCAAATATATATTTAAATTAAAGTAAATGAATTCTGTGGATATCGCACGCAAAGTGTTCGTCGAGAGAGTCTAGGACCAAAACCGTGTTTGAAGTGTGGTGTTGGGGTTAGAGGAGAAACGCAGCTGTGTGCAACATGCGGTGGTAAAAAATACAGAGAGCTCAAATGATATTATGATAAAAATATAACTCCGGCAGCATCGAATCTCCTGCAAAAAAAAAAAAAACGCCAAAGACTATCTCGCCAGATTTTCACTCCAACAATAAAATAATAATTTATACAAATTATATTATTATATAAATGGAGCAAAATGAATTTGTGAAGCATCCCTTCATCGAAACTTATAAGGCATCTCGTGATGGTATCATCAGGAACTGTCGATTAAAAACACCAGTCGGTTCTGTTGATAATGCCGGTTATCTCAGATTTACTGTTGGAAAAGAAAGATATTTATGTCATAAATTTATCTACGAATATTTCCATGGATTAATCGAAGATGGTTTTGTGATTGATCACATCAATGGCAGAAAACTTCATAATTCTTTAATTAATTTACGAGCTATTACACTGAATCAGAATTGTAAATTTGGTAAAACTGGTAAGCACGATAAAAGCGCAAAGAGTGTTAAATCTGTGAACGATGAGACTGGCGAAGAAATAATATTTCAATCAATGAATGCAGCTAGAAAATATTTCGATATATCACGTATTCAATTCAATGTGTCGCAAATAATAAATCAATCAGCATATTCGAAGAAATATAAACAAAAAATAATATTTCAGTATATCCCAATTTTGTTAGATGCGGACTCTGACAATCCTGAATTTACTTCAACTCAATTTTGAATCTTATTGTGCGCAAAAACACTCCGAACAAAGGGAGATAACTCTGTCAAGCAAAGCTTTCTCCGATACAATGATTGAGCGGTTTGCCCTGCTTGTAGCTGCATAATATTATATAACTGCCGCAATTATTTATTTCTTTGCTGTTTCTCACACGCTGTATTTCATGTCCCGCTTGACTACGTCAGGGGGGCTCTGTCCCTGGCAAAGTGTGTGTGTGTGTTACTCCAGGACTGTCCCTCTTTCTTGTATAGACCTCTTCCCTGATAAATTCAGAAAGACAAGAAGCATATCGTTCACAAGTTTGATGTGTATTGTGTACATGCCTCCACTGCGTACACAATCTAGGTAAGTTATGTTTAGATTTCCAAGTAAGATAGTTGTATATATAATAGACCTGCATGCACTTTAACTCCCGAATAAATCTGGCAGAAACGTATGTGCAATTATTAAATGCAGATATTTTATACGGTGTGTTTGGAAATTGAAATAACCACGCTGCAGTTTACAACAATTGTGATTTATTCAGTACACTGATCGCATGTAGGTTGCCCGTTTATCCAGCACAGGTAACTTCACAATAATTTCTGAAACATATATCTGTAAGGAGATCCGGTGGTCCAGTGCTAACGTGGTGGATTGTCATATTCAGAGGTCTGGCGTTCCAGTCCCGTGACTGACAAATTTGTCGAAGGTTGAGAAAATTTCGCAATTTTTCATTAATAAGTGGGGCTCCAGCCCCAAGAGAATTTCATGTACACCTACTCATCAGATCGAACAACGTGGTGACTGCCGTTTTGTACTATCCCCGGGGTTTGATATTGGGGGGTGTGGGGGTGTGTATGAAATTGAAAAGCCAAGACAGCCCTCTGAATCTCTAAAATTTCGTCTGGCACATTTATTGATTTTTATATGTCTATGCATGAATTTGAAAACTGGACCCACCAAAAATAAACAGTAGCGTGATGTGAGCTCTCAACCTCATTGAAGGGTACCCAACACAAGGACATTCAGAAATAATGTCAGCCAAAAATGAAAATGCCTCATGATGGGTGCCCATCGGCCATAAGAAAGGCCTCATAAAAGGACCCTATGGAACGGCAAATGAAGGGACCGCTCATCACTGCTTTTATTTACTGTTTAGTTTTCTTTTTTTTTTATTATGATTCAGATTTATTTTCATTTTTGTTGTTTCCAGCATAATTTTATACTAATTTTATGGAAGATAATCACGATTTTGAGTACCATTGACCCCATTAAATTATAAAATCTGGACGATTATCACGATTTTGAGTACGATTTACCCCACCAAAATTAGAAAAATCAGTCCCAAAAGAACAAAAATTAAATTGTTATTATAATAATATTTGTTGTTGTATTTTTGTTGTTTTCAGCATAATTTAATCACCAACAATATAATTTTGAGTACCATTTACCCCATGAAATTATGAACTCTAGACGATATTCACGATTTTGAGTACCATTTACCAAATCAAAATTGGGGCCCCATGTGGCCAAGTGGTCTAAAGCGCTCTCCGTTACGGATCACTGCCATCTCACCTCTGTCTGCGTGGGTTCGAGTCTCGGATTCGGCGAATGTGGATATGTGAGAAAGCTTGCCAGTAACTTCTCGTGGGTCGGTGGTTCTTTCCGGGGATTTCCCGGTTTCTTCCTCCACCATTTATACTGGCCGCCATGTATAGCCTATCGTGTGCTGAAAATGGCGTTAAGCTCCACAACAACAACAACAACAACAACCCCATCAAAATTAGAAAATCAGCCCAGCCCGAAAACACACAAAAAAAAAATATAAATAAATAAAGTTTTCATTATAATACTTATAAATCTTCCAACGCTGCTCTCCTGAATCTACTTCATATCAATTTTGAAGGAAGATAGCTCCGTCAAGTATAGTGATTATGTCGGCGCGGATTATTCTGATTCAGAAATATTTTTATTTTAAACAAATATTGATCATATACTGAATTCCGAAAATATTCATGCAGTTATTTCTGAGATTAAAATTAAATGATAAGGATACAGAATAATCTGAACATTTGGATCCTGAAAAAATCACAAATGATTTTGAAGCGATACAGGAACGGAAATATGATGGGAGATATACACTCACAGCTGAATATAGATTCATGAAATTACTTCAGCGAGCCGTGAAACGATCTCTACCTTATGTCGATGATGAGGATATTCGAAAATTTGTTACACTCGCAAACACGATTGAGAAAGTTAGATTAGTATTATCACAGGAATACCAAACGAAAGAGATTGTGCGTTCACGTTTGCGACAGCTGAAAAAATTTATGTACGTCACTGACAAAGTCACTGACGAAAGTCAAGAGGGATTATGAAAATGAAAATTCTATTTATTTATTCTGTCTCAGATTCAGATTATAATATTTATTCAGAATCAGAAATATTTTTATTTTAGGGTTTAATCTGATTCAGATTTATTCAGATTATAAAATTTATTCTGATCCAGATTATAACATTATTCTGATTCAGAAATATTTATTTTATATTTTTATCCCGATTCTGATTGATTTTGTTTTCATTAATTGAGAATTTTGTACTATATCCATTACATCATCGAGAATCTTACTACGAAGTTTGTTTAGACAATAATAACGCACCATCAGTTGTTGTGCATGGGTTAGTTTTTCTATCTCGGCGATTATTCCATCCATTTTATATTTATTCGAGTGATTTAATTTGAGAAAAAATCAGTCACAATCTCACATATAAACTTATTGGCAAAACTTCATGTCGTAAATCAAGCAAGTGTCCGGTCTGGTCAGTAAGTCTGAAATGTGCCCGTGACAACAACGGATTATGACATCGTAGATAAACCAGATTAACAGGTACTGACACAATTAAAAAACCCAAGAGGTACTTCAGGGGTAAATGAATATAAGAATATCCTTGCTGTGCTTGTTTGGATTTTTCAAGATCTCCTTGATAACTGCCATCAATTGCATCACACACAAGATTGCGATCGTTGATGAGATAGTGAGAACATCTCGTGATATATGGCGACCTCCACCGTCTGGATCATTGTTATATTTGAGAATACTCGCCGGAGGGGCTATTTTTCTCCATGTGGCAATAATCTGGGGATAGTATTCATCGATGATATCACTGACGTTTTTCTTCAGCTCGTCGGCGTTAAATTCCGGAAGTTTGAATGTTGGCAGATCTGCCTCCAACAACTGAGTTGTTGCGGTTGAATATCTGATCAGGAATATTTGTTTAGCTGATAAACTACCGATTTTATCAGCGTCGATACCTTCAATCGCCACTCGTATAATTTCTCGATGATAATTCTCGAAAACCAATGCTAATTTGTTCAGGTGCTCTGTTTTCTTGATGATTTCGCCCCTCAGATAATCGATAAAATGGGAGAGGTACTCGTTAATATAACGAGTGAAAGACTGGCGTAGTTTGTCACTCATTTGTTTATGCTCAGTGTTACGTTTCGGCTCGTTTAAAGTAACATAAAGAAAAGAGCGAAGTCAACAAGCTTTGTAAGTTTTAACAAAAATAATTTATTTCCCTAGAGAACACGGTGAAAAAGGTGAAAATATGAAATAGGACTTACGATTTGCGAAGAAAATCCAAACATTTGTCCTAGAATTGTGAAAAACATATAAGTCCTACCAATAAACAGTTCTAATTGAAGCTAGTCTGAATCTCAATTCCGTTCCAAGAGGTTTGATGATGACGTCAGACGAAGTTTTTATACAAATGTCCAGAATTTCACTTTGAATCACAATTTGTACTGTTCTGTTCCAATTTAGAATCAACTTCACTAAATGTCTTTGTCGAAAGCCACTTGTGTAGTTCTCTAGGGAAAACAATTATTGTTTAAAAAGTAGATGAATTACAGCTGTCATCTATAACAATATACATCTCGCTCTACAGACGTACAAATGAACAAAGCTTTCCAGCACCAGAAAAAGAATACCTTCTGAAGGTATTAGAACGACTCTACAATGTATTAAAATATGACTCTGACTACTATTTCACAGATACCTCAGTACTTAAACTGAACGGAAACGTCATTTCATGTACAAGCACGAAGAACGCGTGGTGATTTCGAAATCTCACCATCGCAGTACAGAATGTCAACAAGTATAATTAGAAATGGCCTTGGTCACAACCAATCATTTACCTACCTTGTTTATCAAGCCAGCATTCTAAGAAAATTGCTTACGAAATCCTAAGAGTCATTTTTACGTTCTCAATAAACACGATGTTTCTCTCAAAACGTCAGATCCTGTGAACATAATCATCATAACAATAATAATTATATATAATGATACAAAAATGAAATAGAAAGAATTCAAATTTTAGCACACAAGTAATTAAACTACATGGTTGTAACATCAGTATTAATAATTTTGAAATGATTTTCGAGATCAGTTATTTTGAAACGAATATATTCCATGATTCTATACCAATACCAGGTCTTCTTTCCTCCTGATGAAATCGTAATCCAAGTTTGAATTCTGGTATTAATGTCCATATTTCGTAATCTGGAGTTTATTCCCAGTACTCTTTCTTGTCTGTAATAAAATCACCACGTTGAGGTTGTGGTCGCAGGGTCGCTGACGCTCCAGGCGCTACCTGTGGTCATCCTAATACAATTCTCATCGAAGATTGATATATATCTACGGCGTAGTCGGGTGTTGATATCGCAGCTGATCATGTTGGCTCATAATTTTAGATTCTTTTTCTGTGATATATTTAATTCTGCGTTGGAATTCACTATTAGTCTGTTCTATTTGATAACTGCCCGTAGGAATGCCAACAACTTGCCAATCGGGAGGTCCATCAGATTTATTTTTATCAGAAAACACTAATGAGTTGTTTGCATGTAACCCACCGAATGACTTTGTTCTAATATTTGGCCAGCTGTAATATACACACAATTGCGCTAACGTTATTTCTTTGGCTGGAATTGCCGTTGGAAAGATAACATCGAATTCAGGGGTGGCTGAGCTCGCTGATATTATGGTTGCTGGCGGTGTTGTATTAGCAACAAATTATTGTGGTAATTCTTGTGGCGTAGTCATTATTATTTACTTCGTAATTTAAATAAGGGTGACTGTCCTCGACGGAGACTTTGGGTTTTGGTTTCCAGTTGCTTCATGGTAAACCTTAATCATTTCTGCGAATTTCTGATCTGATATTATTCCATCACTGGGCCGTGATATCAGCGATGATAATTTGGCGTGTGCTTGTGTTGTCGCTGATAGCAACGTTGTATATTCGTGTAATTTATTAGCTGCACACGTAGATATTTTTTTGCGATGATATTAAGAATACCAGTAACACCGGCTACAATTGCAACACCGATTCATATTACTGGTGCTATTATGTATGATACTGATAATGATCCTATTATAGTTGCTGTTCGAGCGACGACTGCGGATGTAGAATATACAATTATATCAGTAACAACGATACGTCTGCGGTATTCTTTTAGTTTAACTATGTACTCGTCAATGATATTTTTCAGTTGGCTCTGCAACAAACACACTTGTTCGTATCTACTGATGTTTACTTGTTCCAAAATTAAACTGGTGCTGATCTGAGCTCTAAGGTCTTGAAGATATTGTTATTGTTACTCTGCTACTGCTCAGTACCATTATTGGGTTTCTGACCTAAAAAATGGTTGTCATTGTGGCTATTTTGTTATTGCTACTCTTCCAAGACAAAATGTCACATCAACATAGGGTTTTCATAAAAACGCAACGTACCATATCAAGAACACCACTCCCTCGATAACTCGCGCCCTGATAACTCACGAACCCGCTTATAACGCGAGGTCAGTCGTGGATCCCATTTTTTTTAAAAACTAAATTTATGTGTAAATTTTAAGCAATGACAAGATTATGTAGGAACCATGCCATTCACCAATAGTTCCCTCTAATGCGGAAACGTATGAAATTGTTATTCTATAACAATAGACCTTCTCTGGCAAGACTGACATAACTTGAAATGGTCACAAAAACAAACGAGAGAGAGAGAGAGAGAGAGAGAGAGAGAGAGAGAGAGAGAGAGAGAGAGAGAGAGATCAAACCTGTTAATACTTGTATCCGTGATATCCATTTCTAAAATCACAGAAATTAATATACTTTGACTTTAACAGCAGGGAGGGCGAATCATACAACTTATTTAGGAGTTTTATTTTTGAAAAATAAAGTTTCCTATAAAAATAAAAATACAAGGTCAATAACGTCAAACCGAAGCCTCTAATCGACCGAGACTTCTCTAATTGGATTAGCTCATTCTGTTACTTTATTTTTGACGCTTGTGTTTTCATTTTTGATTGTGTGTTCGTTTACCCGTCGGACACTCAATTTTTGTCGTCGCCCTCCCTGCTGCTGTGTCGGTGTAGTGTAATTAAGTCATTATTATATCAATAATGGAATCTCAAACAGGTAAACTAGCTCGACAGCGACTAGAGGCAATTAAGAAATATCTTCCGGTCCGTGATTCTGTCAAGCAACAACTACAAGGGCGTCAGGAGTCTCAGGTTGAATATACAGAGGGTATAGAACAGTTATTTAAATCAACTGTCGAACCAACAAAGAAAATTGTTACAGCAACTGAAGCAATACAAAAAGCTCTTGAAACATTGCCTGTTGATATTGCTGGCCGTCTTCAAAAAACTCAACCACAGGGCAAACTCCTCAACCACAACCTGAAGAATCAGCCACAACGTCCTCCAAAAGTTAGAACTAACATCATAGATAAATTCACGCCTGAAGGTATTGTCACCATCAAGGACAAACACCAAATACTTGATATTGCCACGTTTGGATATTATAATAGAAATAATTATGTAAAACCCGAATATGTTAAAACGATGAGATCTACCGATTGGATTAGGGATCTATATCGCATCTTTACTAAAACTCAGCAGATCAAATCTGATGAAAACATTAATAATTTTAATATTTTTAACCTGGCAGTAGATGAGTATATTGGACAAACAAGGCAAGAAAGGAAGCAGAAAGAAGAAGAAATGAAGTTGCAACTTGAAGCTAAACAATCAAGGAAACGTAAAGAAAAAGAAATAAAGTCGAAAATTAAAGAGGATGAACGAGCAAGGAAACAAACAGAAAAAGAAAATTTGGAATCTGAAGAAATTAGACGAAGGTAGGGATTACGTTCACCGAGTAAGAAAGAAACAACTGGCACAGTGTGAGAGAACCAAAATCAGATGATGATGTGGCAACAAAAAATACCTCGACAGCAACAATGCCACGATCAGAACTGAGATCGATTATTGTTTACTAACCGCCGGTGATACAATGACTGGTTCTCTCAATATGGCTAATAATAAAATGACTGGTCTTAGAAAACCAGAATCAAACGATGACGCTGCAACAAAAAATATGTCGATGATAGCAACATCCCGACGATGACATTGCTGATGACTATCAATGATGGACTGGCCACATTTAGATCTGATTATACTACTCACGTAAATAATTTTTCACATTTTCGTAGAAAATAAATAAAACCATTAATGAATTTTTTGGAAGTCCAGCAGTTATCGACATTAAACTCGGACATAAATAAAAATATTAATGAATTTTTTGGAGGTCCAGCAGTCGTCGACATTAAACTCTCCAAATTCAAAAAGATTACCGACAGTGTAATATATACAGTAGCGTATGGATCAGCATTATGGGAACCAGTCAATAATGATATCATCAGCCATCGTTCTGAGGTTACTGGTATATACAGGCTCTCAGTACTCGGCACTACAACATCTAGAATACTCGCCTCAATTTCACGGCGTTTTTCAGTTGATGAATTATCTTCTGGACCTGTGTTAGTAGTAGTGGATCAAAAGGACGAGGTGAGATTTTTAGTGTCATCCGAGAAACAAGACCTCGGTTTGATTTACTACTGGTGTCTCGAATTAGTCGCTAAACTACCACCTACTTAAATTATATAATGAACCTATCGATTGACTTTGTTGCAGCAGAACGTTAAAGATACGAACAAGTGTGTTTGTTGCAGAGCCAACTGAAAAATATCATTGACGAGTAACACAGTTAAACTAAACGAATACCACAGACGTATCGTTGTTACTGATTTTTATTGTATATTCTGCATTCGCAGTCGTCTCTGGAACAGCGACTATAATAGGATCATTATCAGCATCATACATAATAGCACCAGTAAAAGGAATCGGTGTTGCAATTGTACCGGTGTTGCCGGTATTCTTAGTATCATCGCAAAAAAAATCTACGTGTATAACTAATAACGTACACGAACATACAATGTTTGCTATCAGCGGCAACACAAGCACACGCCAAATTATCATCGCTGATTTCATCAGGGCTCAATGAGGGAATACTATCAGATCAGGAATTCGCAGAAATGATTAAGGTTTCGTCGCTAATACAACACCGCCAACAACCATTATATCAGCGAGCTCAGCGAACCCTGAATTCGATGTTATCTTTCCAACGGCAATTCCAGCCAAAGAAATAGCGTTAGCGCAATTGTGTGTATATTACAGCTGGCCAAATATTAGATCAAAGTCATTCGGTGGGTTACATGCAAACAACTCATTAGTGTTTTCTGATAAAAATAAATCTGATGGAACTCCCGATTTATCAAGTTGTTGGTATTCCTACGGGCAGTTATCAAACAGAACAGATGAATAGTGAATTCCAACGTAGAATTAAATATATCACAGGAAAAGAATCTAAAATCATGAGCCAACATGATCAGCTGCGATAGAAATATCAACACCCGACAACGCCTTAGATATATATCATCATCTCATCATCGATGAGAACTGTATTAGGATGGCCACAGGTAGCGCCTGCAGCGTCAGCGACCCTGCGACCACAACCTCAACGTGGTGATTTCATTACAGACAAGAAAGAGTACTGGGAATAAACTCCAGATTACGAAATATGGACATTAATACCAGAATTCAAACTTGGATTACGATTTCATCAGGAGGAAAGAAGATCTGGTATTGGTATGGAATCCTGGAATATATTCGTTTCAAATAACTGATCTCGAAAATCATTTCAAAATTATTAATACTGAGCATAAACAAATAAGTAGCAAACTACGCCAGTCATGCACCCGTTGTATTAACGAGTACCTCCCCCCCCCCTTTTTCGACTATCTGAGGGGCAAAATCATCAAGCAAATAGAGCGCCTGAACAAATTAACATTGGATTTCGAGAATTATCATAGAAAAATTATACGAGCGGAGACTGAAAATAGCGACGCTGATAAAATCGGTAGTTTATTAGCTAAACAAATATTCCTGATCAGATATTCAACCGCAACAACTCAGTTGTCGGAGGCAGATCTGCCAACATTCAAACTTCCGGAATTTAACGCCGACGTGCTGAAGAAAAACGTCCATGATATCAGCGATAAATACTATCCCCAGATTGTTGCCGCATGGAGAAAATAGCCCCTCCGGCGAGTATTCTCAAATATAACAATGATCCAGACGGTGGAGGTCGCCATATATCACCAGGTATTGTCGCTATCACATCAACGATTGCAGTCAATCTTGTATGTGATGCAATTAACGGCAGTTATCAAGTAGATCTTGAAAAATCCAAACAAGCACGGCAAGGATATATTTATATTCATTTACCCCTACGTACCTCCTGGGTATTTAATTGTGTCAGTACCTGTTAATCTGGTTTATCTACGATGTCATAATCCGTTGTTGTCACGGATACATTTCAGACTTACTAACCAGACCGGACACGTGCTTCATTTACGACATGAAGTTTTGACAGTAAGTTAATATGTGAGATTGTGACTGATTTTTTTCTCAAATTAAATCACTCAAATAAATATAAAATGGATGGAATAATCGCCGAGATAGAAAAACTAACCCATGCACAACAATTGATGGTGTGTTATTATTGTCTAAACAAACTTCGTAGTAAGATTCTCGATGATGTAATCGATATGGTAAAAATATTCTCAATTCATGAAAAAATAAATAAAATAAAAATAAATCAGAATCGGAATAAAAATATAAAATAAATATTTCTGATTCAGAAAAATATTATTATCTGAATCAGAATAAATATTATAATCTGAATAAATCTGAATCAGAATAAAACCTTAAAATAAAAATATTTCTGATTCTGAATAAATATTATAATCTAAATCTGAGTCAGAATAAATAAATACAATTTTCATTTGCACAATCCATCTTGACTTTCGTCAGTGACTTTGTCAGTGACATTGTCACTGAGTTTACAATCGTACATAAATTTTTTCAGCTGTCGCAACCGTGAACGCAGAATTTCTTTCTTTTAGTACTCGTGTGATCATTCTGATCTAACTTTCTCAATCGCGTTTGCGAGTGAAACAAATTTTCGAATATCCTCATCATCGACATAAAGCAGAGATTATTTTAGGGCTTGTTGAAGTAATTTAATGAATCTATACTCAGCTGCTTCTGTATATCTCCCATCATATTTTCGTTCCTGTTGAGCATCAAAATCATTTGTGATTTTTTCAGGATCCAAATGTTCAGAAAATTCTGTATTCTTATCATTTAATTTTTAATCCTAGAAATAACTGCATGAATATTTTCGGAATTCATTATATAATCAATATTTGTTTAAAATAAAAATATTTCTGAATCAGAATAATCCGCGCCGACATAATCACTATCATTGACGGAGTTATCTTCCTTCATCTTGCAAACAAAATTCACAATTGAGATGAAGTAGATTCAGGAGAGCATCGTTGGAAGATTTATAAGTATTATAATGAAAATTTTATTTTTGTTTTCGGGATGATTTTCTAATTTTGTTGGGGTAAATGGCACTCAAAATCGTGATTATCGTCCATAAAATTGGTAAAAAATTACGCTGAAAACAACAAAAATACAAATAAATCTGAATCTGAATAAAAAAATAAAAATAAATCTGAATCTGAATAAAAAAAAACCGAAACGATAAATTAAAGCAATCATGAGCGGTTACCATTCCACTTGGTTCCTTCATTTGCCTTTCCATAAGGTCCTTTTATGAGGCCTTTCTTATGGCCGATGGGCACCCATCATGAGGCATTTTCATTTTTGGCTGACATTCTTTCCGAATGTCCTTGTGTGGGGTACCCTTCAATGAGGTTGAGATCTCACATCACGCTACTGTTTATTTTTTGTGGCTCCAGTTTTCGAATTCGTGCATAGACATATACGAATCCATAAATGTGCGAGAAGTAATATTAGAGATTCAAAGGGCTGTTTAGGCTTTTCAATATCATGCACACACACCTAATATCAAAAACCCCGGATTTAGTGCAAAACGGCACTCACCACGTTCTTCGACGTGGTGAGGAGGTGTACATGAAATTCTCTTGGGGCTGGAGCCCCCACTTATTAATGAAAAATTGCGAAATTTTTGCCACCATCGACAAATTTGTCAGCCACAGGATTGGAACGCCAGGCCTCGAGTATGAGAGTCCGTTACGTTAGCACTGGACCACCGGATCTCCTTACAGATATATGTTTCAGAAATTATCATAAAGTTACCTGTGCTGGATAAACGGGCAACCTACATGCGATCAGTGTACTGAATAAATCACAGTTGTTGTAAACTGCAGTGTGGTTATTACAATTTCCAAACACACCGTATAAAATATCTGCATTTAATAATTGCGCATACATTTCTGCCGGATGTTATTCGGGAGTTAAAGTGCATGCAGGTCTATTGTATTTACAACTATCTTACCTGGAAGTCTAAACATAACTTACCTGGATTGTGCACGCACTGGGGGCATGTACGCAATGCACATCAAACTTGTGAATGATATACTTCTTGTCTTTCTGAATTTATCAGTGAAGAGGTCAATACAAGAAAGAGGGACATTACTGGAGTAATACACACACTGACTTTGCAGGGACAGAGCCCCCCTGACGTAGTCAAGCGGGACAAGAAATACAGCGTGTGAAAAACAGCAAAAAAAATTGCGGCAGCATAATAAAACTACGCAGTTACAAGCGGGGCAAACTGCTCAATCATTGTGACGGAGAGAGCTTTGCTTGACAGAGTTATCTCCCTTTGTTCGGAGTGTTTTTGCGCACAACAAAATTCAAAATTGAGTTAAAGCAAATTCAGGATTGTCAGTGACGGCATCTAACAAAACTGGGATATACTGAAATGTTATTTTTTGTTTATATTTCTTCGAATATGCCTATTTGGTTATATTATTTGCGACACATTGTATTGAATACGTGAAATATCGAAATATTTTCTAAGTTTATTCATTGATTGAAATATTATTTCCTCGCCAGTCTCCACGTTCACAAATTTAACACTCTTTGCGCATTTATCGTGCTTACCAGTTTTACCAAATTTACAGTTTTGGCTGTATGTAATAGCTCGTAAATTAATTAAGAATTATGAAATGTTCTGCCGTTGATGTGATCAATCACAAAACCATCTTCGATTAGTCCATGGAAACATTCGTAGATATATTTACGACATAAATATCTTTCTTTTCCAACAGTAAATCTGAGATAACCGGCATTATCAACAGAACCGACTGGCGTTTTTAATCGACAGTTCCAGATGATACCATCACGAGATGCCTCATAATTTTCGATGACGGGATGCTTCACAAACTTATTTTGCTCCATTCATATAATAATATAATTTGTCCAAATTATTATTTATTGTTGGAGTGAAAATCTGGCGAGATAGTCTTCGGCGATTAACATAGGAGATTCGATGTTGCCGGAGTTATTTCTTATGATAATATCGTTTGAGCTCTCTGTATTTTTTACCACCGCATTTTACACACAGCTGCGTTTCTCCTCTAACCCCCAACACCACACTTCAAACACGGTTATTGCCAGATTTGATCTTGACAGAATAATCCCTGAATTACCAAGTCGAGCTTTGGTTGATTTAATGAATAAGACTCTAATCAATCGTATCCGTGAAGCCAAGAGAGATTTTCACAACGATGGAGCGACTCATGCGTGGTCAACAGTCAGAATTATGCACGACACCGAAGGTATTGTAGATGCTACATGAATGACAAACGAGCAGCGATAATTATTAATTATCTCGACATTGCACGAAAATATATTTTTAGAATAAAATATATCGTGGCGACAGACGACACACGTATTATCTGTGACAAACATGATTCTGTTCAATTACACCGCACTGGAAATATTCTCACGTTAAATAAAAATTCAAAACCAGGAATACTGACTGGAATTGATAGACCTTATTATGAACGAGCATATCCTTTGACGGCAGTTGTTTATGCGATGTATCCACTGAATGATAAACCTAACGTCGATGACCCCCTGCCGATGAAAATTTCTCGCTTAAATTGTGTAGCTGAACGAGTTAGAGAACACTTCACAAATGCGATGAGTGGAAACGGTTTAACGGATCTAGGACGTTAAAAACAAATGAGCGGGCCGAAACAGTTAAAGACACCGTCTATCAAAGATGTTGTTGAACTGAAGAAAAATTAAGATTTCCAATAAGAGTGAAGACATTAACCGGAAAGATTTTCTATGAATCGAAATATTAAAAAATGGAGCTTCGATAGAGATTATTGATCATAACGCACACCCGTGGACTTCCGACATAACATTATTTCCACGAAATCAGACTGTTAAATTTTATAACGGTGATATGTTTGATTTTATCAGAAATATCAGTAAGAGTGACCCTGCACCCGTGCTGCTGTTTCAAAGTTCAGAATCTGTGAACTATGGTCAGTTTGTATGGCCTAATGGAGATTTTTATCGTACAGAATCTCTGCACGACGAAATGAAAAATGAAATACACGAACGATACTGATGTTATCGAACGATTACTCAGTAATTGTTTTACCGTTCCGTCAGTTGCTGCCCACGAAGCTCAGAAGGAAAATTCATGGAAACCAACACGATTGGAATTTCGTCTCCAACGCAATTGTATCGAATACGGACTCGGTGGATTATGAAACACTAAATACGATTATAAAGATGTTATATCTGTGGATATGGTGGATATGGTTCATGTTATCCTGGATGTTTTCTTGGAGCAGATGAGTGTTCTGAATACTTCAAGCGATTTGGACATCCAACACACGAGATGACCAGAGTTGAAGATGAATGGACCCCTAGCAGATTTTCACTTAACTGGAGTTGCATGTATTGAGTCATTCGAATTTGCAGCGAAAAACCTTCATCCGGTTGTCGATGTTCGGTTTGGAAAACATTTTAGCGAACGCGGTTGGGCTTCAATAGTTTTATTACGATATATTCTTGAAGTAAAAATATTGTTATCGTTGACGCTCAGTGAAGCAATTATATCATATCGTCTGCAGAAACAAATTTGGTTAACATAACAGAAGAAATATTCTCCTGATGAAAATCCGGACAATACCGATCTTGAAAATAAACTTGCAGAAAAAACTTGGCAGAAAAATAATTGTCAAATTTACGCAAGGAGATCATATGATCATAAACGACATTGTGCAAGATTAATTATCGACGATGCTGAACACGATTTTATAATTGCTGATACAACAGAGAGAAGCACATTTATAAGTCGGAATAATGTTAACTTATCGGACGGAACTAAATTAGGTACAATTCTGAGTTACACTGATGGTGACTCGCCACAGTTTACTTATTTAAGATCTTCAATGCTCGCGTACGTTACGATCAATTTATAAGACTGTTTATCTCAATGGACATGGAAGTTCTGGTAAAACAACACGTGCGACTGAATTATTTCGGAATTTTGATATGGTTGTTTTCACACCCACACATAGACTCGCCAGAGAAATGAACGAACGAGGAGTTGAATCTCATACTTATCACAGCTTCTTCCGATGGAAAGGAGATGCGTGGATTCTTGAGCGATGGGTGAGAAATATATCCCTAAGATTATTATCTGGGATGAAATATGCACAGTGTCCGTGGAGGTATTAAAAGTATTTCTTGATTGGTTCTTGACGAAAAATACTGCTGTTATCATGTGTGGTGATCATGGTCAACCACCACCTTTTCTTGGATCATCTCCACATCAATGGCTGAAAAAGTTCTTAGATTATTATAAGGAAATAACTTATGATCATAGAGCTATTGATGAACCGCTGAGAGAGTTTAAGAAGTTAATCAGACTGCAGCCAGATAAGATTCAATGTGAGATAATGCGTGAAGTAACTCCAGAGACTACGATGAATGATTTTTGGAATTTATGGAGGCCTGCTGATTTGATAGGTGGAAGTCGGAAGATAGTTCGTGATACACTTCAACAGCAATTATTTCTGTTACATAAAGAAAAATTTTCAGATCTACTTGTGCTATTGTGTTATCGTCCAGAAGACACACGCCAACAAAATATTCAAGTTGAGATTCCTGGAACCTTTTACAGAGACAAGGGAGAAACAAAAACTCGTTCTTAATGATATTGTTGTTGTTCCTGTGATTGCTTTTGAGAGGGCGTTAACGATGGAGAAAACTCCGTGAACTCTAGGATATGCTATAACGATTCATTCGTCAGAAGGATTAACTATTTCTGATACAAATATCTGGATTGTCGATGATCGGATCGCATGCTCAAATTTAGTTTATCTAGCGGAATCGAGAGTCAGAAGAATGTCGCAGCTACGAAGGGTTATCATAGACTGCACAATGACTCAGAAAACCACTGATAGCAATTGCGATGATATAGTAAGGAACAAATTAGCTGGTTATCAGCAATCTGACAAAAAAAAATAAGCGTGACTTTGATCTTGATATTGAATTTATCATGACGCTGAAACAACAACAAAATAATCACTGTGCAAGCTGTAACAAAGTAATGTTATGGCAGTATTCGAATAATAATCCAAGACAATTTACCGTTGATAGAATTAACAGTTGTCTCGGCCACACACGCGAAAATGTAATGCTGACCTGTCTTGATTGTAATCGACGTAGGGGTGCTGGTGTCCTGCTTTCACAGAAGTGAAGGTGGTGGTAATTGTGTATCCTCAGGAATTACTTGTAATTGTTCACGTACAAATCCACGTTGAGTAGCAGTTGAATCTTGTCTGTAGATTGCAGGTCTACCCGTGAATATTACCACGCTGGAAACTGCATGTGTGGTCACACTCCAGATAGGATCAGTTGCTTTTTTTTTTACCCCTTTCAAGTTCATCAGGTTCATACAAATATCTTACAGTCACTTTACCCAGTACTGGTTGTTCTGAGAAGGAGTCATGTCATTGTATTGGTATATATTATTTTGTGATCGCACTGATGGGTTAATAAAACCATTATTGAATTTTTTGGAAGTCCAGCAGTTATCGACATTAAATTCTCGGACATAAATAAAAATATTAATGAATTTTTTGGAGGTCCAGCAGTCGTCGACATTAAACTCTCCAAATTCAAAAAGATTACCGACAGTGTAATATATACAGTAGCGTCTGGATCAGCATTATGAGAACCAGTCAATAATGATATCATCAGCCATCGCTCTGAGGTTACTGGTATATACAGGCTCTCAGTACTCGGCACTACAACATCTAGAATAATTGCCTCAATTTCACGGCGTTTTCAAGTTAATAAATTATCTTCTGGACCTGTGTTAGTAGTAGTGGATCAAAACGACGAGGTGAGATTTTTAGTGTCATCCGAGAAACAAGACCTCGGTTTGATTTACTACTGGTGTCTCGAATTAGTCGCTAAACTACCACCTACTTAAATTATATAATGAACCAATCGATTGACTTTGTCGGCTGAAAGTTTTCGCAAACGTTTCAGAGAGTCTGCTAAACGAACCACGGAGACACATGCACTATTTCATACTCGTGTGCGCGTGCTTTTCGATAAATAGATGAAAATGACAGGAGCCGCGCTTACTTATGAAGGCATACGGGAAGAAATCTTGAAAGAACATGTCCTCAGTACGTATCGGAAAGACCTGATCGTATTTTTGGCGAAGCGTGATTTCGCAACCTTAGAAGATATCAGTGTGATGGCTGAGTGATATGAGAGTGCACACTCTCGTCCGACCACCTGGAGTAGCAGGGATCAAGCCAGCGTCACCCACATTAGAAGAGCTAATGGTTTGACACCTCATAGGCGGAATGGTCAAAATGGTGGGAAGCTAGGGGCTGATAATCCCAGCCGTGATCAGTTACGTTGCTCAGGAAAGTCCTACGGGGTAAATAAAGGTACCCTTGGTAAGAATGATGAAGTTGTGTGCTACGGTTGCAACAAACCTGGCCATATTCTCAAGAACTGCAGGAAATATCGTCCCTCGATAAATGTAGTGACACCAGGCACTGGTGGAAAGTGTAAACCAGTAGAGTGGTCGAATACTGCAACAGCTACGGTAAATAGATAGAAGGCTACTGTGTTGTATGACACCGGTTGTAGTTATCCAGCTTTGGTGGATAGCAAATTTGTCAAACCTGCTGATTATACAGGTGAGACAGTAGAAGTTCAGTTTGCTAATAGGAGTAAAGATTCCCTTCCAGTTGTTTACATCGATCTTGATTCTCTGTATGTGAAAGGACGAATTCAAGCAGCGTGCTTGTCAGGGTTGTCGCATGACGTAATTTTAGGATGTAGGTATGTGTTGCCACAGCCTAATCCTATGACGTGTACACCCATACACGTGGGGTCCGCAGAGACGAGGTCTATGAAGTGAAGGTCAGGGTCGAAGCCGCTGTACCCATCGACTTAGCCCATAGATAATTTGCTACCTGGTGAATTAAGGAGACTTCAAGAGGAAGATTCTACCCTTATCAGGATACGCGGATATGCAAAGGAGAAGTCCATGCGGAACTTACCTGATGGTGAGGTAGAGTTCGCACTAAAGCGGGGTATCTTGTATCGATACGCCCGGAAAGGTTCCGAGAGGTATAAGCAAGTGATTGTACCTCGGTCTAAGAGAGAAGAAGTGCTTAGGCTAGCACATGAGAGTCTACTCGGTAGTCACATGGGTGTGGCAAAGACGAGAGATAGGTTAGTGAGGGAGTTCTACTGGCCAAGTGTGTATGGGGATGTAAGGAGGTTTTGTCTGTTGCGTGACAAGTGTCAGCGGGTGTGTAAGACCTCACATTGCCCAGTGCCACTAGGAACCACCCCTCTGATTGATGAACCTTTCTCAAGGGTGGCTATGGATTTGATAGGTCCGATAAAGCCGGCGTCAGAAAGTGGTAATCGTTATGTATTAACGATCGTTCATTATGCTACCCGAAACCCGGAGGCCGTTGCATTTAAGAACATTGATTCAGTTACGGTGGCTGAAGCTTTGTTAGGAGTTTGGTCTAGAGTTGGTGTTCCTGACGAAATACTAACTGACCAAGGGACGCAGTTTGTTAGCCAGGTGATGGAAGAAGTGAACCGGTTTCTTTCCATTAGGCACCTGACTACTACTCCGTATCACCCGCAGTGCAATGGTCTAGTAGAGCGTTTCAATGGGACGTTGAAGCAAGCTCTAAAGAAGTTTTGCGAAGGTCGACCCAAGGACTGGGATCGATACCTTCCCGCGATACTTTTCGCGTACCGCGAAGTACCCCAAGCTAGTCTAGGATTTTCACCTTTTGAGCTAGTTTATGGGAGGACGGTGAGAGGGCCCGTGGCTGTAGTGAAACAGTTATGAACGGATGAAAAGGCATCCAAGGAAGTACGAACAACGTATCAGTATGTTGTTGATCCACGTAACAAGCTGGAGAAAGTTTGCAACTTGGCCCAGAAGAATCTCCGTGACGCACGGGGACGTCAAGCCAAGTATTACGACAAGAGGGCGAAGGAACGGAAGTTTGAAGTGGGTGACAAGGTGTTGTTGTTGTTACCGTTGGAGCACAACAAACTCCAAGTATCATGGAGAGGACCGTTCGTTATAACGGAAAAGAAGGATGGACAGAACTATCGCATCAAGGTGGGAGATAAAGAGAAGTTGTACCACGTTAACCTTCTTAAAAGCTATCGTGAAAGGGAGACACCTACTGAGTTCGTGGTTGCTACAGTTGTGACCGAAGAACCCGACAACAACGGAGGAATGGGGGAAGTACTTCCTAGTTGTCCTTTGACGAGGAATGAAACCTACGTCGACGTCGTCCTTGACGTAACGTTAACGTCAAAACAACGTGAAGAGGTGGAAAAGATACTCCACGACTACGCAAGTGTCTTGACCGAAAGACCAGGCATGACGGACTTGGAGGAGTTCAGTTTGAAGTTACTGGATGAAACGCCTGTGAAACTGAGACAATATCCACTACCTCATGCGAAGGAAAAAATTATAATTTTGAATCATTTTAAATCAAAAACTGAATTGTCTGATTCTCATAAATTCTGCAACATAACTATACACGTTTTAAGATCATTTTTGGTCTGCTTAAACGATAAATATACTTTATACAGCTAAATCACCCAAATGTGTGTTACCGTAGTAGTTGTGAAGACTTTGCGGGGTCCATTTGCTCACCCAAATCTGCCCATATCCCATATGTACCAAAATCCATCTAAATCTGCTAAAACAAAAATATTACAACCTTGATGGTAATCATATTGATATTTTACAATCAGTTGATCTTTAATATCAGAAGTCTGTTCAGCAGGTGCAGCAAGTTAGATGATAACACTTTCTCAGTGCTCATCCATATCTGGTGACAATAACAATCATTGCTGTTATAGTTTTACAAACAACACTTCCATATAAATATACATTTCCCTATGTATTATGTAATAATTTATGTTAATCTTGTGATAGTGACATGGTTAGTATATATTCTGTTGTTTAATTTATTTCTGCTACACTAATAGGTCATCCATAAAGTATGTATTCATGGAGTGGAGGTGAAGGGTTTTAAAAAAGATCGAAAAAGCATTAGCGTGTGTATGCAACAAGGCGACTCTTAATAATTATGTTCTGCAGCGGCAGAGGTCAATATTTCTTGATAACTGTGATGTTTATGAACATTAGTCAAGTCAGAAACATAACCAGCAGATGAGTTAGATGCAAATTGGCTGGTATGCCATGTCAGGCAGAGCCAATATCTACTGAAAATTATGAAATGTGATACATTGTAGATGTAGCTTGTAAATGTCCACTTTGTGGAAGACATATTTTCCTCTTCATTGTCTGACAGGACCAATTGTGATATCTCATGATTCCGACAGATTATGCAATCCAGATCCTGACACCTTGTGCAAATTTGTGAAACCATACCATGCCAGATTGGGACAGTGTATAGCATTTGGATGAACCAAGATGCACATGGATTACCCTTTTGACATCTTTTGTCCTTTACTTTTATAATAGATTCAGAAGTGCATATGTCCTGCGTCGGGATTTTTTTTTTACCCATCCTAGACCAAAATGAAATGTCACATGATCGCACAGAGCTTACAAAAATTGTAACCAAGAAAAGAACTGTTGAGGTTCATGATTTGGATGATATTGAAGCTAACAATAAAAATTGAATTCCAGCCATTCCAGATGAATACAAGGCTGATAATGTTCCAGTTATCCAGTTTGATTGGTTGAAATCAGACTTTTAGTCACTGACTGATATTTGACTATTAAAGTTTTGTACCATATTAAAGTCTACTAAATATTAGCTGCTGGCATTTTTTTAAATATAATTGGAGTTAAATATTTACATTTGCCTTAGAAAAGCATTGGTTACGATTTTATGCAAAATTCAAGCTATGCATTACTGTTATAACTGATGTTAACACTTTCCTATTTTCATTTTCAATGTATATTACATAGTAATAATTTAAACCTCTGCTTATTTTTAATGACTGTACTAATAACTTCATCTTTCAAAATTCAATTTTCCCAGCTGTTCTTGGAAAGGGGGTGGTGACTCATCAATTTACGTACACAAGAGGGGTACAAAAATGTATGCTGTGCAATGGGTAGGGGAAAGGGGGTAGAAAATCACCAATTTTTTGCATATATACATTTTAGAAAACCACTAACATCATTATCAGAATATTTGAATCGCCACAGTAACTGTTCTTAGGTAAAGTTATTGGATATACGAAACAGTATTGTTAACATGTTTTACCAGTTGACCATAATGTCATTATAGTTCATTTGTGCATGAAATATCATTCTACATTATAACTATTTCTCTCCTTTTTGTTAACTTTGCAGATTAGAGTAGATTTTAGCTGATTTTGGTAATTAGATGGACCTTTACAAATGGGCCTTGTCACCTGATAGTCGAAAAGATGTTCACATGACATCATTCCTCTGATAAAGGTTTGTAGATGAATCAGAGGCTAAGGACAACCTGAGAAACGTGATGCTGCAAAGGTATATTTTCCATTTAATGTATGTGCTTGGCCGAGATGATTGATACCTCTACTCTGACTTTAGAGTGATACAATTATGATAAAAGTATATTTAGAGCAGCCATATGTTGATATGTAAATGCAGTAATAATTAAAATACCTCCATCATGCACAATCAACTATCAAAATATTTGCATCTGTTGATAAGAGCACAATACTTTAGAAAATTTGGGCTATTTTCATACTGACATTTTGTTACATCATCATGGGGGGAGCCCGGAATGGTCTAAAGTGCTCACCATCACAGATAACTGCCATCTCACCTCTGTCTGCATGGGTTCGAGTCTCAGATTTGGCTAATGTGGTTATGTAAGAAAGCTTGCCAGTAGCTTCTCGTGGGTCAGTGTTTCTTTCCAGGGTTTTCCCGGATTCTTCCTCCACCATATATACTGGCCGCCATGTATAGCCTATCTTGTGCTGAAAAATGGCGTTAAACCCTACAACAACAACGACAACAACAACTTCATCATCATCACTTTCAAGCAGCTGTGTGTAATTTTAGCAAAGTTAGGAACAACAACATACATCATTATGAGCATACTAAAGACAAAATAACATATTATCAAAGGCCAGAAAAATGTACCTTTAAAATTTTGCATACTGTAGGACTCGGAAATATTGATGACTCATATAACTTGTTGACCAAACCATTTACTATTTATTGTCCTATATAAATAAAACAAAGAAACCAGGAAGAAAATAATAGCCCACAGATAATAAAATGTGCTAAAACTTTTTTATTACACAGATGCATCCCGTAATAAAGATTCATATTTTAAAACTGAGTCCTAATGTCAATATACTAAATTTCACATCCACAACATTATATGCAGAATCCATCGGTTTACATGGGGACCTTTCATTGTGGTGCTCAAACACAAATCATATTTTGAACAAATGACACTACCTTACATCATTACAACGTGCAGATATTGCCATTTGACCACAAGCACTTGCACATTGTCATTGTCAGCAGAGTTCCAGAAGTTGTTATATGTGGAACCAAATGTGTTCAACGATAAGAGTAGCACCAATTTTTTTTGAGGTAGCAGAATTTTCATCTGAACCAATGTTAACATAGTTAAATTCAGGGGTCATGCTACCAGGCAATTGGCGAAAAAGTCGCCTGAGAAATGTAAATTTCACCTTCTCCTGTTAGGAAAGCGAAAACGACTTCGCCCTCTGATTTTTCGGTCGTAAAATAAAATGGCTGTGGATTATAACTTTTGAGATGCCCCCTTGCTGTAGCCAGTTAGTTCTGGCACTCGTGTAACCCAAGGCGAAATGTATTTACATGGTGTTGATACCAATCATCTTACGGCGACAAAGAAATTCTTGCACATTCACATGCAAGTTTTAATAGCTAACTGACCATTAACCCTTTCCAGAGCAAGATGTCACTGCTTGATTTCATGAAGTTGGGCATATTGTGCTATGATGAAAATATAAAAAATTCTGTTTCGAAATTTAAACATCAATATGCAAATAGTAATTTGCTTTCAAAAAAACATCATCAGTGAAGAGTGTTTCTAATTTATTTCTTTTTTTAAAAAATGGAGATTTTAACGGCCGTATTTGCATATTTTCTGTATAAAATCAGTTTGAAACCGTAAATGAACTTGTAATGGCGGACGTCAATGCGTATATGATATGGTATATACCACTTCATTAAACTGTCTGTATTCGTAAAAAATTGGGCAAATAGATTCAGCAAAATATATAATATAATGAAAAGAAAGTTTAAATATATGTGATAGGAGATTTAGCCTAAATATTTAATAACGTATGTCAGAAACATGTGACAATCTCTGTTGTGGAATTCGAAACAATGCTGCAAGGTCAAGGTTTTCTGACTTACCGTAATTAATTTTCATGAAAATACGAAAAATATATATAGCAATGAAGCAAATACTATTTAACCAATGCATATCGTTATTACCATTAGGTAGACAAATAATACAACCATAAATATGCAGTCCCATTAATGAATTTTTGTAACGAAGCAAGAAAGTGAGTAGTTTTTTTAAGGAAAGCCCTCTTTCTAAAAATAGATGCACTCGCATTGTGCAATACGTGTTCTTGGACGTTTCGGTTGGGGGAAAAAGGGTCCAATTTAGTTATATATTGACTTTAGTGCTTCAGTGTGTTGTCTATGAATAGTTACAGTAATGTTTTATTGCGAACAATGAAATCAGGACGAAGAGTATGGTTTGAAGTCACTTGTGCATTTATTTATATGTACATGTATTAGGGGTTGTTTCAAAGAGTACTAGAAATCTTTTCGACTGCAATTTTACACAAAAGTTATGGAAAATAAAATAATTAAGTGGTAGTTTATTAAGCATTTTTACCAACTTGCAATTACAAGACTCTAATCTTGTTACTGCTATCAGTTAAAATTAATTACAATGTATAGCTTCTGCTGTGCTTTTTAAGTCATATGGCCAAAACACACTGCATTTACCTCAATCCAAACACACATATACTACAAGTATGAATAGAATGGGTATGAATATAACAATTTTTATACATGTACAAAATGTGTTGATAATAAACGTATGACACATATTTTTCAACTTGAAAATAAGGCATTGCTTAAAACTGTTAAAAGCATACTGAGAAATAGAGCACATAATTAAAATAAGATAATGCAGCTATATATATATATATATATATATATATATATATATATATATATATATATATATATATATATAGTTTCTTGCTTTGGTCTCACTTCTCCCTGTTTAGCTTCCACTTCTCTCTGTTTAGCTCCCACTTCTCCCTGTTCTGACCAAAAGGAGAAGTCACTTCTCCCTAAAATTTAAGTCTAGCTTAACCCCTGAAATTAGACCATTGGTGGTAGTAATTTTAACATTAGAATTGGTGTTTTTGAAGAAGGAATGTTCTTTCACTGCTGATTTATGTACGCTTGGTTGAATCTCTAAAAATGTCTGAAACATGGCTGCCGCATTTCTTGACCAACATACCATATTACCATTTTTGCTTTATGAGAGCTGCATTTAACTTACGATTAGTAATGGCTTTTGTACTTATACTTACTGCAGCAAAATTTATCCAAGTGCAGCAAGTACTCTGCTGCTCTGACTGTATCTTCTGGATTATTGTTTTGGTTACGCTAAGAACTAAACAAACATTCATTATCTTTGTTATCTCGTGTTATATGTGGAACCGTTTGACCTAAATACATATTTTCTCTCCACCCATTTATTTATTTTGCTTCTGTTTACATTTTTGTACGAAGTTATGGAATTTCCAACATTACATGTAATGTTTTGTTTTAATTTATTTGAATATTTATAGATTATTTGCCATATTAGTTCGGATTTGGTGTCCAAGTTATATGCATAACAAATGTAGTTTTTAAACAAAGTTTGGTTAATTAACATATATTGTTTTTTCACATATAGCACGTATCAGCACCCATACTAGAATTTTATGGGCCTGACTTTGACTATCCCATTCACTGCCTAAGAAAAAAACAAAACAAAACAAAACAAAAAACACATCTAAAGTTGTCTGCTATTATCTCATAACATATATGCTATACATGAATGTGTATAAGGGGCAATATTGTTCATTTTGTAACAGTGAGAACAATATAATTTGTCATAAAGAATGGTACAGTTTCATTTCCTTAAGCTATGGATGGGCATTTTTTAATTATATATTATTTTTTAACATTAATATGAAAACTTTGCAATATTTTTGTGGTTACTCCAATTTACAATACACTAAATCAGTTAAACTTCTATAAACAACAATTATTAATTTTTCTTACACACACTAAAGGCATCAAGTGCCAAATTTCTGGATTAAATGCATTAATTCCATTATGTCTTTGATATTTCACTTTGAATTGTTCGCATGTAAGTGTAAGTTATTGCATACATATTGTATTATTAGGTGCAGTATTAATTTTAGTCTTTATATTTTTTTTTGTTATTCATAGTGATGATTGAGTATCGTTTCATTTTCATCTTTACATGCTGGGTATGCAAATGAGTTTGAATGTTTATAATCTGTTGCTATTAATAACTGCTGTTCTAGTATATTGATAGCCTCTGTAGAGCAAACTATAACTTTTTACCTAAAGATGGGAGTGAAAGCAAGTTTATGTTTTAGTTAATAAGTAAAAAGAGAGAGAGAGAGAGAGAGAGAGAGAGAGAGAGAGAGAGAGAGAGAGACTAGCCAAACAGAGAAACAACTTAGCATGATATACACAGTACACTACACTATGATGTAGCTTCTGTGAAAAAATTAATACTATAGAATTTTAAAGTATCTCAAAAGTTTACATCAGCAAAAAATCTTACACTCGCCAGTCACAAAAATATGTCATTAATTACGTATTAATTCTGCCAGAGGCAGGGAACTCTGTAGTCCTATGTACAAAAAACTTAGACAATATTGTAATAAAAGTCCCAGATGAAATCAAAGCACAATGTACTGTGATAAAACTTCATGTAACAACACAGTTTTGATTCAAAAAGATGGCTTGTCACTGACTGTGCACAGCTGCCAACTTTCAGACAACTACCAAAGCGACACTGTTACAAACTAAAATTCCTTCTAGTCTATAAACAAACAGTATGATTATGCTGTTGAGCCAGCAGGACGGTGGTATGTGTTAAGAGAGGTAGGGACTAAATTCCGAGTACTGACTTAATGTGAACTCGGATTTAAATAGTATTGACCTAGTTGTTCTGATAGTTACAAATAGACTTAGTACCTCTTATGCAATTAATTGTGACCTCTGCTTTCTATCGGTGAAAGAAATTATATAAGATGGGTATGTTTTGATTCCTTTTTTGTTTCAACCAATGGAATACAAGGTGTTCAGACATCTAATGCAAGATATTTATTTTTCTTTCATTTGTTCATTGGTCATATAAAGGCAGTGGGCAATTCCAGAAGGATTACATCATCAAAAGCAAAGAGAAATGCTGTGTTACCAGACTACAGTCGAGTTTTTGGGTAAGTTAATCAAGGCATGTGTTGCATAGTCTCTCATCCAGAAAACTTGAAGGTCATTGTCATATCTGCAGTTCAGAGTGGCTTAATGCAGTCTTGTCCAGGCTGTAACTTTGTACATTTTGAAAACCATTTCTTGAATTACCCATACATGAACATGTTCAAGATCACACATTTCAGTGATCTGAATTGACGTCATGAGGCCTTGTTAGTCCAAATTGAACTGTGTTACAGCCATACCCATGATCCCAGTACCTACCTCAATAGCGACTGGAGAAGATATATTTTTTTTTTTTTACGAAGACCAATTTCTAGTTTTTAGGACTTAAATATGGGAAATAGAATTTAAATATATTCTTTCTGAGTCATATCCAAATGAAAAAGGGGGGGGGGGGCAATGCAACATCTTCCTTGGAATCATCTACATGGAAATAACACAAAGTGTACATGTACATATACATCTAATGATTTTTTTTATAACTTCAACTACTCATGTAAAAAGACAAAAACAGAGATTAAAATCTATAAAGTGGGTATGACATTAATTACATTAAAACATGTTTTGTAGGAAAGTATCAACAGAATGTAAATCAGTGCATGTATTTCTTTCAGTCAGTTTGGAATAAGTCAGATATTCAGCTGGGATTTAGATTTATTTTAATAAAAACAGTTCCAAGGATAAAATGTGCTGTTGACTTGTTCAGTGGTCGCTGCTTTTGTAAATAAATACACATAGATCATTTTTGGGGGAGAAGACAAAAAACATACAACAGAGTCACAGACTGGCAGTTTGGCATTGAGTTTAAATTACAGTCCTGGGTTGACTTTTATGGTGTTAATGAAATTTCAGATATTTAAAGATGACTGTTCTTTCATCAGAGAAAGTGTACACAATTAACTTTACTCCTATTGACACTTTAGGGGTTAAAAATTCATAATTTACGTGGAGTTGATTCCATGGCAAGGCTGCTACATCTAGTTTCCAAAACTCTACAGCAGATGATTAAAGCAAATTTTTTGTTCTCCCCAACCATAATTATGCAAACCCAGTAGGTCTGTGCAGGTAGTAGTATTGGTCTCCAGGCTGTTTTCAATGTTGCAAAAGTTTCTGTCAAAATCAGCACCTGCAATGTAAGGCACAATATTAACAAAGAAACATCAGCTATTTCATTAAACACATTTTCTTGTTAAATTTCATCCTCACTTATACCTCTTTGATATGATGCTGCTAAATGGGAGAAAAACCAATAAATAATTAGTTAATCAAAACAGTGTAATAAAATCCTTGAAAATGGGGTTTTAGGTTGAAAACCACAGGTCTTTATGATTGTACATATTTTTAGTAGCCTTAGTAAATTAAAGAGAAATTTTGTACTAAGTCAGTGTTTTCTTATTGTTAATTCCTGACTGATAGTGTTTATCTTTCAGATCCAGTGCTGAATGTCATTCTTATGATTGAGAGGAACAAGGTTATGCTCCACTGAAATCCATGTACCTGCTACAGATTGCAGATTTACAGAAAGAATGTGACCTCTACTAAGTTTGTCAGAGCACAAACAGAATTCTTCAGTTCTAAACAGCACTGATTTTCAAGAATCACCAATTATTGGTACTAAAACATGTTATTTGTATTGCTAATTCATTGTGAGTGTACATTTCTGATCACATTTGCTGATGTTCCCATGCTTTCACTCTTGACAAAGCAGTACTGGTTTACTAATGTTGTAACGTTGCACTGTTGCAAGGGCGATTAATAGAGCTCCATTTTTCATTATAGTTTCCCTTTCTTGTTTAGCAACATCATCTGCTACACCTGTATTTTACATGATTGTGTTACTGAGTAACGGTTAAGATGTTGCTGAATTATATCAGCTTTGTAAAAATAAAGGAAATGTAAAAGGCATGTTACAGATTGCTTCTGATTGCTGATTAAACTTCAATGATGGCAGCCAGATTAAAGGCAAAGCTTACAATAATGGAACAGATAGTGAATATACTCAATTTGAAAGAATCTTGTTGGGGGAGAGAGAGCTCCACTGTTTAAATAATTAGATTATCATATGTGCATGCTTTATATGTTGTACTTGTGTCAGTAATTGGCTTAAAGCACAAAATCTGTATGCCATATTTGCCGGCCTATAAGACGATATTTTTTTTTACTAGAAAATCTTAGCTTTGTTTTATGCTCCGAATCGACATATATATGAATTTTGCCATCCGAATCGCTTTATCATATGTTACATAATTTATCGTATGGAATAAAAATTATCAAAAAGTACAAGAAATAATAAGTAATATATTTCATTTTGGGGAAAAGATCGGGTAAGAAAAAATATAGGAGAAGGATTTTAAACAATTACATGATGGTCAGTATTAACTATTAACATACATCAGATGTAATTGCACTAAAACAGCCTGCATTAGTAGTATACATTATTTGTAATATATGTTGTCTAAATTTGATATATATGTGTGCATTAGAATTAACAAGTTAGAAGATGAATGACCAAGACAAAAACAGATATTCCATCACAATTTTCTTATTGCACCTCATGATCAAGTAAAAATTATGCCCCATTATGAGAGAGAGAGAGAGAGAGAGAGAGAGAGAGAGAGATTATACAGTAATCTGTATTTTTCACTTACTTGATGTCTGTTATCTTATCATGTACAAAAGTGCAGTACCATATTCCATTGTCAGTTAATACCACTAGGTAAGCAGATCCTTCTAGTTTTAGTTATCAGTTCCATGGTCCAGGAATTACGTGGCTTTGTAGTGGTATTTACATGCTAATTAAATATGCTACAGCTATAGTCAGGTTTTCTTAAGCTGACACCTGTTTGAGGTCAACATTCGGCAGACCAGATCAGATTAGTGAGGCTACCAATGGGTATTATGAATACAATACCATATAATGAAAGGAAATGCCTGGTGGTTACTCATGTAAATTTCTCAAACAGTGACATATTTTGAAATTGCCGATAGGACTGACAGCAATTACAGTAACATATAGCATGAGCAAGGATCAAAAACAATTTCCACTTAAGTACAGGAAGAGTACGTGCATTTAAAAAATCTACTTATTTGTTGGAAATGGAGAGGTTGTTATACTTGCAAAGAAAATTAGATTTCATGCGAAATGGTCATTATTGGGATTTAACCTAAATGGAGACTATATGGATATAACTATTGTGAATATTTAAATCCTGAAGAAGTATGGTATGTATTTGCATAATTTACCATTTACTATTTAATTTATTAATGTTTTCTATCTTTGACAAAATCTTCAAGTCAACAGGGGCAATAAAGCAATAAAGGTCAACAACAACAAAAAAGCAACACGAAGAGCTGGAATCTCTCTCTCTCTCTCTCTCTCTCTCTCTCTCTCTCTCTCTCTCTCTCTCTCTCATATATATCGGGCCATATTTTATTTTGATGACAAGGTGCAAGAAGAAAAATGTGATGGAATACATATGCATCTCTCTATGTATCTCTCTTCCCCAAATGTGATGGAATACTTATGCATCTCTATGTCTATCTCTTTTCCTCAGATAATATGAAGAAAGCATTTTAGCATTAATGATGCAATTTCCCTGTTGCTGGTAATTTGCAATAGCATACAGTGATACTTTTAATATTTATGAAACCAGAAGTTATTATAATTTAATTCCACACAGCATCGCAAATTTTATCCTATATGTGACTCAATAAATTTTTAGGCACGCGTAATTATATGTAGCTGAAAGTACATAATACATTTAAAATACGTCATGTGAAACAAATTAGGTACTTTTAGTTACATTTAATGATCCTTACCAGAAAGGTTACTGAGTTACAGGTAGGATAAAATTCGCAATGCTGTGTGGAATGAAGTGAAAAGACAAAGCTGAGGTGTTGATCTAGTCTCATCTTATACCAGCATCAACATATATATATATATATATATATATATATATATATATATATATATATATATATATATATATATATATATATATGGATGAAGGATGGAAAATTTACCAAATTTGCTAATTCGACTTATACTCCACATCGACTTATAGGTCGACAAATACGGCATATGTTCATAAATATGAACAGGCATCAAAGCATAGACAATAATTACTTTTCATAGGCTACTCACATAAAATATTTTGGTGGCTTGCTGGGTAGAAAGTGGTTGCCTGTAGGCACAAGACTGGAGGTAATGGATGTGTTCTTCCTGTCATGTAACAAAGTGAACAATATATACATGCATGATAGAATGTTGCCTTTGCAACCATAAACCACTTTTGGATGCCATAAATTTAATGTTTTGATTTTCCAGAATAATGCCATCCAAATGACAGACGTTTCGTGGTTTAGTGAAAATTTAGTATGATGAATTTCCCTGAAAAATTGTTCTTTTGGCAACAAAAATCCAACATGTACGCTGTTGTTTCATAATTTACTTACCTGGTTTAACATATTTTGAAATGTATCAAAATACAGTATTCAGTTCAAACATTGCCATTGTGATTTTATAATAGTGGCTGCAGGCCATTTTGCAGTTGCAAATATGACTGTTCTTTAATGTAAGACTACAGTGTAAGTGTTATATGTTCCACCTTAACTTTTTAAAAAATTGGTACAATGTACCTCTAAAAATAATGTAGGTGCAGATTAAAATTGAGGTACATTCCTTGTAAGTGTATATTTTCTTTTAAGTATGTATACAGTATTTAGCTTAAAACTGCTTTATAGACTTGAACTCTGTACACAGTGAATGTTACACTGAGTGTTTGCAAATGAATATTTGAAGAATTAAGCTTAAAAAATTTAGACGTAATAAATGCAGAAACGGTACTCCAATTTTACCGTTAGAAATATTGCGACATGGCTTTTTGTCACAGCCACCATAATATGGCTTCTCTGGACACTCTATGAAAGTCTTTTTCCCAGCCAACAAGCGCATACGATATCTGTCCTTCAGGCCCACAACAGTGATTTATATGAATGGCAAGTTGTACTGTGTTCATCATACTTTTCTACTATTTCATTCTGTATGTGCTTTAATAATGTTTTAAATATGATTTATCCTTTTTCAAGTAGATAAAATGCTGTCCATAAAAGATATCCTGCTTTGCAATAACTTTTTACCAATCCCCCACCTTCATTATCCCCTATAGTGTCCCAAATTTTATTCAAGAATTTTTAACCACCCCCATCCTACACACCTGGACAGACTCTGATGAGTGCATGATTTATATTGTGATTCGTAAAAACCATTAATTTCATTGTAACCATAATTAAAATTTATATGCTAAGAAGTTGCATTTTTTGTGCTTGACCTTTTGCATTTAAATTAAGACTTGTTTCACATGTTAAGCAGCCTTGTAACAAGTATTAAGGAGATAAATGAAAACTAGCGATAGCAATGTCCTTCTTAGTTCTATTTGAAATCGTTTTCATTCCATGACTTCAAATTATGTTTGTATTCAGATATTATGATCTTTACTGCTTCTGTGTAAAAAAACATTAATAAAACATTTAACATTGTATGATATTTCTTTTATTACTTGCATGCACATAGGACCATACATGTAGGCCAGACATTGTCATACTTCTAAGCCTCCACAATATATGTTTCTTAAAATAGGGAAAAAATTGAATCAGAAGAATAAGTTTTGTTTTAATTATCAGTTCCGTTCCTAATTTTATGTCTACTATCTCCTCGCAGTTATCATATCAGTAGCATATTTCACCAATCACAGTATTGATCTGTTATCATCAAAATTAAAATCCATATCAGTCACTATACATAGAGCGCACAGGCCTAGACATAAAATTAATGATGGGAAATGATAATTAAAACTAAATAATTTGCTTTCATTAAATTTTTTTCCATTTCAGGAGACGTGTGTGTGTGTGTGTGTATATATATATATATATATATATATATATATATATATATATATATATATATATATAAGCTCTGGGTTTATACACTCATTAATAATTCCTCCACATAAAGCCAATGAGGATGTTGGAAAAATGGTGTTAGCCATATAAAGTCTGGTGGACTTAAAAGTCATACCTCAGCAGAAGATGCTCAGCAAAATAATTTCAGATATCTCAGTAGCATATTTCACCAATCACAGTATTGATCTGTTATTGAATTGAATTTTTCTTTCCATTCTGACCAGTAAGTTACAACTGGAGTCCTTGTAGTATTTAAAACAGGCCTTAAGATAGCCTTGGCTACTAAACTTTAGTTTCTTGACAGCACATGTATATTACTTTGTATGAACACATTCAAGGTTTCCTCTATTTCCACCGTCATCAATATTACACAGAACACAGACATGCGAATTTCAAAAAGATGTACTTTTTGGTATACTTGATCTAGCACTAATCATATCACTTTCGAATACATGAAGTATTTTGTTAGATCACAGGATGATTAGTCTTGTGCAAGAATTTTATTACTCTAGGTGCAAAAAGTGAGCACACTTCATCTTTTAATCTCATCCCACTCCTGCTATTTAACACAGAATTTCCTGAATGCGTGTGAGAAAGTTTCCGTCATATGATGGAAAGTCCATCTTCAGAATATCCACACCAGTCGATCTACCAAATCGTGCAAATCCATTACGTCTTTTGGGGGTGTATGAGGTTAAAGTGGTTGTAAAGCATTGAGTAGGAATAAAATCAATGCTTAGGGATGTTACATTTTAAATGTATCATTTACTACTGAGCAAGCAAACGGAAGTTTTCATGCAGTATTCAGTTCACTTCAGGCTCCTTAGATGTTCTGCTGAATCACGATGTTCATACTTAAGGGGTCCCCGAGTGGCAGAGTGGTCTAAAGCGCTCACCGTTACGGATCACTGCCATCTCACCTCTGTCTGTTTGAGTTCGAGTCTCAGGCTCGGCTAACGTGGGCACGTGAGAAAGCCTGCCAGTAGCTTCTCGTGGGTCGGTGGTTCTTCCCGGGGTTTTCCAGGGTTCTTCCTCCACCAATTATACTGGCCGCCATGTATAGCCTATCTTGTGCTGAAAAAATGGCGTTAAACCCTACAACAACAACAACAACATACTTAAGTGCCCTCTATGGAAACCCGAATAACTCAGTAATTATATTCCATTGCTATTCAATTTCTACATTCGTATCATAGGAATGATAGCGAATAAACGGCTCTGAATTTTTGGAGTGAGAACCTCAGCTGATTTTTATACCTTCTTGTATATCATTCTACCATTATTTTTCTATTCCCCTCCCCACCCCACCCCCGCTTCATAGAAGGAGTCTCTTAACAAAATTTCTTGCATTATGTTGGCTTGGTTGTCAGTAGGCAGGACAATTGGAATTTTTTCCCACGCAAAATTTACAGACAATAAATGCATTTGTTTCTTTTTTTTTTTTATTCCTCTCCAATTCAGTACAGTTACAAATGTACAAATGGCTAAAAGAACTAAACACTCCTTTTTCGCCCCAAGTTGAAACTTCAAAACTTTAGCTGTCTACTTCTCCCAACTGCGGGTCCTGTATGGAGGAAAATGCGTTGTCTATTTCATATATATATATATATATATATATATATATATATATATATATATATATATAG
>JAECUM010020249.1:0-55361 GCA_016617855.1 Megalonaias nervosa
AACGAAATTAAATCACTGAACATGGTTTACTACTGAAAATCGATTACGCTATGCATGAATGGTGATGCTTAATATAGTTCATGTATACTGTGTGATAGACTTTCATGCACCATAACTTCACGAATCCTGCAAAATAGGAAACTGAATTTCCATCGTTACAAATATTTAGAGAAATAATAACAAATCTGAATAATTCAATAACAGATCAATATTGTCAGCATTATTACAAATGCTGCCGACGTACACAAGAAGGCGAATGAATACATTAAGTAGTTCTTTATAACTATGTGTTAGTAAAGATGTGAAGAAAACGACGCAGAATAAATATTTATAGAGTTTCAATCATTTTGAAAATTTTATTATGCACTTCGTTGTGACTGGCATTGTCATATTTATAGTCAATTCATCAAATATACATTGGTCAATAAATAACACAAGAATGCAACTGAAATTGTGAACCTTAATACATGGTATTGGACATACATTCCAATTTCGATTTTTTTATTTGCTGTTGCAGGACATTGAAAATAAATCTAACCTGTGATCCAGAAGAAGACGGTGTTTTGCACGTACAGGGCGAAACAACTAAAGCAATTTACGTAAGAACAAAATTTGGTGTATGACACCTAAACACGAAAGTTGAAAGGACATGGGTAATGAAGGGTTATCCAAAGTTTGACTAGTGAATATTAAAAGACCTGAACAATGACATACACAAATAACAGTACACGATACGAAAACTGGACTATTACTCGTACACTATGCCTCAGAGAAGCAAAACAAAACACATATAAAACTATAAAACAGAGAGAAAACTGTGGTAAAGAGGGGAAAAAAGTAAAACTGAAGAAGGCCCTACTGCAATGTCTCTACAACAAATTTGGATGTATACTCTTAAATACAAAAACGCTATGCAACTCTCATCTGTCTTCCGTCATGCGCGATTACGTGGCATGCACATTATTTAAACTGTGCAAATAATTTTTGTCTCTAGTTTTTTTTATATCCTGGATGTATGCAAAATAGTATCAATATATTTAGTCCTGTACATCACATAAACAGTGAACTTAATTTTAGTTGGGTTTTTTCTCCATAGTAGAGGACTTTCTCTTTGGGATTTATTTTGTTTTGTAGTGTCTTTTATTAAAACGTGGTTGATATTTGGGTTGTAGCCTTTTTAGTAATTTCAATGAACTGAGACAGTAGTGATACCTTCTACATGATTGTAATAGAGATATAAACAAATACACTGGAAACAAGAGATCACCGCAAATACGCAGGTCGACAATACCTTGGATGTCAAAGAGCAAATGTCTGAGAACGCTCATAATAATGTCTACTTAGTACGACGCCTAATCTGCAGATGCTTTACAATATTAGACAACACATAAAAAGATAAACGACAAGATTGCAAAAGCAAACACCACGAATATACAAAACAAAATCATGCATACAATAAGTAATAAAGTAAACATTATTAAGTCTTTAAGTCTGTTACTGTAGTCCAAATAAGTAAATTTTAAGAGCGCTTTTGAATGAGATTACAGTGCCCTTGTATTTAAGATCTATCGGAAATTTGTTCCACGTAGCTGGGCCCTGGTGCTCAAAAGAAGTTGTCCGTATGACTTCGTTTTTTACAGTGGGAACAATGAGAATGAGAGTGTCGGAAGAGTATCGCAAGTTTATATATGAGGTGAACACTTGGGTGAGGTCAGATAGGTATATTGGACTAAAGCCAGTCAGCGAAATGTAAGATAGTGAAAGGAGTTTGTGTTTGATTCTGGATCGAACTGGTAGCCAGTGGAGATTGCAGAGCAGAGGGAATGTGTACTCAGTTGTTCGTACTCTAACGATGATCCGAGCAAGCCTGTTTTAAACGTTTTAAAGTTTCTGTAGTGGATACAGAGAAGAACCAGATAGAAGTGAATTACAATAGTCCAGTCTTGAAAGTACTAGGGAACACACCAGTGTTATAGTTGCATCAACAGAAAAGACAATTGCGAATGGAGCTGCTGGGACTAAGTTATAGATATGCAGTCTTGCATATGTTCATTACATGTCGATGTAATGAGAGCGTACTGTTGAGAGTGACACCAAGGTATCGTACTCACTGTGGTATTGCTGATATTTATTGTTTGAGGTACAAAAGAAATAGGAATGAGAATCTCTTTGCGTGATGATCAGGATGTCTTCAGTTTTATCATCTTTCATTTGCAGCTTGTTAATGTCATCCATGACTTCACATCGCCTTGAATGGTAGCCTCAAGATTAGTTGGGCAGCTAGATCTATATATTTTATGTGTCATCCGAGTACAACTGGTGAGACACCGGATGTCGATCCATGACACCTGAGATAGGCTGAATATATAGAATGAAGAGAACGGGGCCAAGAAAAGAGCCATGTGGAACACCAAAACATCGCTCAACTTGGCTGGAACAGTTTCCATTTACGGACACAATTGGAGTCCTCGTGACTAAGAAGGACATGAACCATATTAAGGTTGTATCGTGAATACCAAGTAAATGCTGGAGATGGTGAAATAATATATCATGGTCTCTTGTGTGAAATGACACCGAAAAGTCAAGGAGGGTGAGGATTGTAATCTTTTCAAGTAATATATTGTTATGTATATATAATCTAATTATTTGTTTGTTAGTTTTAAATTTTTTTATTTTATTCCATTACATGTTATTGTAATGATAACCTTGTCTACTGGATTTGATATTGTTTTTTTTTTTAGAAATTCAGTTCAGTTTTGTTTGACCTGATAAACAACCAGTAGTTGAAACATTGTAT
Source organism: Megalonaias nervosa (assembly GCA_016617855.1). NCBI lineage: Eukaryota > Metazoa > Mollusca > Bivalvia > Unionida > Unionidae > Megalonaias > Megalonaias nervosa. The sequence goes on from JAECUM010020249.1 coordinate 2,798, forward strand.
CTAGTTTCTGACCTTGATTCAGAAATCACATAGAGTTCTACTAAACAGCTTTTTAATTTTTTTTATTCATTCTAAGAGAAAGATTCATTCAATGGAATCAAGGCCATACCCAGAGTACGTGATAATTAGCATGTAAAAAATAATCTACGTTGTTCTAGAAGGTGACCACGTGAATCTCATACGGGAATCTGTTTTGCGTCTTAACTTACTGTATAACCGTTTTCTTGAGAAGAACAAGTCAGTTGGGCTAAAAATCTTTGACACTTAAAGGTGTCTTGTTGTGACCAGTCTGGGTTGAATTTTTATTTTATTGAATTATTGAATCTTTCCCTGGAAAATATTAGTGCTCATTCAGAACTTCTTGGACGAAGACTTTTATAGACATTTATTCAGAAATTCTAAACTGGAATATTATTTTCTGTGATTCAGCAAGTAACTGTTGACTCGGCAACATTTTGAAGGTCACAATATACATCATCGCCTTCCATTTTGATTTCATCGGGACTCGAACACAGATTCATTTAGGACTTTTCATTGATAGGACTTCTATTTTTTAATTCTTGGAATAATTTTGGATTTGATTTATAAACCGTAAGTCCTTTTTCTCATTTTCACCTTATTTTTCTATGGAAATAAATTATTTGTTAAATTTTACAAAGCTTGATGTGTTCACTCTTTTCTTGTTACTTTTGTACGAGCCTAAACACGTAACAAGAAGATTGGGTTGCTTGTCCTTGGGATATATGAATTTTGGCAAAAATAGTTTAGAAAACTTATTTTTGTAAATTGAAATTCCCTTAGGATTTGAAATTATTTAAATCCCAAGTATTATTTCACATTTTATAAATCTTTAGTGAAATCAACAGGCTTTTTTTACAATGTCATCAAAAGTGGAGATCTTTCTTTCAAATCCTACCCAGGAGCAGTTGGACTGTATGAAAAAAAAAGATGAATTGCTTGAACTTGCCAGAAAATATGACCTTTCTGAGGCAAAAGCTTCTTTAACGAAACAAGAAATAACAAACATTTTGGTCCAGTATTTGGTAGAAAAGGGCGTTTTGGATAAAAGTGTTTTGCTTTCGATCAGTAACTCTGTATCAGACTGTAACATAAAAGTACAGGAATTAAAGTTAAAATACGAGATGGAATTAGAGTTAAGAAAGCTTGAACTTCAGAAAGATAAAGAAGAAAAACAAATGCTATTGGAGAAAGAGGAGAGAGAGAAACAAATGCAAATGCAATTAGATAAGGTAGAGAGAGAGAGAGAGAGAGAGAGAGAGAGAGAGAGAGAGAGAGAGAGAGAGAGAGAGAGAGGGAAAGAGACAAATGCAGTTACAGACAGAACAAATGCAGTTACAGAAAGAAGAAAAACAAACGTAAATGCAATTAGATAAGGAAGAGAGAGAGACAGATGCAAATGCAAAGAGAGAAGGAAGAGAGGGAAAATATAAATTTAGAATAAAAGAAATAGAGCTGGCAAGTGAAAAGCACATTCCCACTTTTGATACAAATTCAAGTTTTGATGTTATTACGAATATTAGGTTAGTGACCCTTTTCAGAGAAAAAAAAGTAGACAAATATTTTCCTAGTTTTGAAACATTTGCTGAAAATTTGAAATGGCCAAGGAAGCACTGGACTCTATTATTGCAATGTGTACTTACTGGTAAAGCTAGTGATATTTACCATTCACTGTCAGTACAGCAAAATGCCGACTATGATCTCGTTAAGAGTTAGTCCCTGAGGCTTATCGGCAAAAATTCAGGAACTATAAAAAAGAAACTGGACAAACTCATGTCGAATTTGCAAGAGAAAAAGAGCAGTTATTTGATAGATGGTGCTTAGCCAAGAAAGTTGACCAAGATTATGAAAGTCTCAGACAACTTGTATTACTTGAAGAGTTCAAGAACTGTGTCCATAGTGACATTAAGACTTATCTTGACGAGCATATGATCGAAACTTTGGAAAATGCTGCTCGTGCCGTTGACGAGTATTCCTTAGTTCATTATGTTCCTTTTGTAGGCAAGTCTTCCACTCAGCAGTCTTCTGGTAAAAAGGTATTTCAGCCCAATACGAACCCTTCTAAAACTCAATCTGACACAACTTTTAAAAATCCTTGTCTCTTCCTACGTGTACCTATTGCAAGAAGAAAGCACACGTTATTTCTGATTGCTTCAAAGTGAAAAATAAGCATCAGAATCAAGACAGACCTATTCCAAATGCTCTTATTTCTAAGAGGTCAAGGTCACGGTCATGTACTGAAAGCAGTACATTTGTTGGGTTTATTAAACCCCAGTCTGAGTTTATTATGGAGAATTATGAACCATTCATGTCGAAGGGTTCTGTATCACTCTTGGGTGATTTGGCCAATCCTATCCCTATTAAAATTGTAAGAGACACAGGAGCTTCTCGGAGTCTTTAATTCTCAGATACTTTACCTTTTTCTGAGAAGTCTTCTTCTAATGAGAGTGTTCTTATTCAGGGAGTAGAGTGCGGCTTTGTTCATTTTCTTCTCCATTGTGTACATTTCTCATCAGACTTAGTCTCAGGAACCGTGACAGTTGGAATATTATGTTCTTTACCCGTTCAGGGCATTCATTTATTACTAGGCAACGACCTAGCTGGAGAAAAGTTTGTGGTTAATCCACCTGTGACTGACAAGTCTTGTTTGGATCAGAAAGTCAATCCTATTGAAAATGAATTCCCTGATTAATACGCAGCTTTTGCAGTTACTAGAGCTATGCCAAAGAAAGCTCTTAAAAATCATGCTGATAAGGAAAGTACTCCTTTAGCTGACACATGTATTGGTCAGGCTTTTGATGACGTCACTTTCACTCTTTGTTTGGATCAATCAAAAGGTATTGATCACAGTGATCCTCTTTTAACTACTCATTCTCTTTTATCTAATCAGGGTGACAAACGACAATCACTTGTCGTCGAACAGGAAAAAGTTCCTGAGATCTCCTGTTTGTTTCAGAGGGCCATTAGTGAAACTGAAGCCAGTGAAGTACCTGTCTGTTATTTCATTAAAAATGGAATTCTTATGAGAAAATGGAGACCTCCCGAAGTACCTGCTGGTGACGAGTGGTCACTGAATCATCAAATTGTGGTTCCAAAATCTTACAGACAGGAAATACTTAGTCTGGCCCATGAAACTCCTCTGGCTGGTCATTTAGGGATTAATAAGACTTATCACAAGATCTTGAATCACTTTTATTGGCCAGAACTGAAAAGTGATGTTTGTAAATACTGTCGATCTTGTCACACTTGTCAAATGGTAGGAAAACCCGATAAGAAAATACCTAAGGCTCATCTGCAACCTATTCCTGCATTTGACGAACCATTTAGCAGAATAATGGTAGATTGTGTCGGTCCCTTACCTAAGACCAAGTCAGGTAATCAATACTTGTTGACCATAGTGTGTGCATCAACATGATTCTCAGAGGCAATTTCTTTGAGGAATATAAACTCTAAAACAATAGTCAAAGTTTTGATAAAGTTGTTTACTCAGTTTGGACTTCGCAAATCTGTCCACTCTGATCAAGGGTCAAATTTTATGTCTGGAATTTTACAGCAAGTTATGTATGAATTAGGCATTCAACAATTCAAATCTTCTGCCAATCAACCTGAGAGCCATAGTGCTTTAGAAATATTTCACCAGACTTTGAAAAATATGATTCGAACATATTTGTTTGATACAGGTAAAGATTGGCATGAAGGCATTCATTTGCTATTGTTTGCTGTTCGAGAATCAGTTAAAAAATCTTTGGAATTCAGTCCCTTTGAACCAGACTTTGGACACACTGTGCGTGGACCATTGAAGTTGTTGATAGAGAAACTTCTTTCTAATAATGATACTGAACTTAATCTTCTTGATTATATTTCTAATTTAAAGGATAAGTTGCCAAAGGCTTGTGAGGTTGCAAGAGTGAATATGCACTCTACTCAGTCCAAAATGAAATTAAGGTATAATAAAAACTCAAATGAAAGGAACTTTCAGCCTGGTGAGAGAGTTCTGGCTCTCTTGCCGATACCATAAAATCTTCTTCAGGCCAAGAATTATGATCCCTACACTGTTGAAAAGAAAGTAAATGATTTAAATTATATCATAAATACTCCTGCGAGACGAAAACAAAAACAACTTTGCCACATTAACATGTTAAAGGAGTATATTGTGAGAGATAGCCAGGTAAATCATGCAATTAATTTAGTTCTACCTGTCCCACATACTGAGGGTTTAAGTGAAAGAATGCAGTCGGACTCCATTGAGTTTGGAGTGACAAATCTTCGGAATTCAGAAATTATGAATAATCGGGACCAGAAACTTTCACATTTGCAACAACAAGAAAGGAATGAACTTAAACAGTTATTACTGTAATATCAGCACTTATTTCCAGATGTTCCTACAAGAACAAGCAAAATTTTTCATGACGTTGAAATTGTAACTTCCAAACCTGTGAAACAACACCCATACAGGATGAACCCTCTCAAACAGGAATACTTGAAAAATAAATTCAGTATTTGTTGAAGAATGATTTCATAGAGCCCAGTACAAGTGCATGGAGTTCACCATGTATACTTGTTCCGAAACCAGATAAAACGTTCCGTATGTGCACTGATTATAGGAAGATGAATAGTGTGACTAAAACAGATTCATTTCCATTACCAAGAATCGATTACTGCATTGATAAAATTGGAAATGCCACGTATGTCACCAAATTTGACCTTCTGAAAGGATTTTGGCAAATTCCACTAACGGAGAGGGCAAAGAAAATTTCGACATTTGTGACTCTAGATGTACTTTACCGATACAAAGTGATGCCGTTTGGGATGAATGATTCGCCAGGTACTTTTCAACGTTTAATGCATATAATTACCTCTGGTCTAGATAATTGTGATGCTTACATCGATGATGTCATCATCAACAATAACACCTGGAAAGAACATTTAGCAACAATTCGGAAATTCGTTGACAGACTCACTGATGCAAGATTGACAATTAATTTATCCAAAAGTGACTTCTGCCGTGCTTGTTTAACATTTCTAGGACATATCGTGGGACATGGACAATTTAAACGTATGGATGCTAAGGTCGAGGCTATCTATGAATTCCCTTTGCCTGTCAGTAAATAGCAACTGATGCGATTTTTAGCTATGTCTAGACACTATCGGAAATTTTGTTCCAATTTTTCCGCTATTGCTGAACCCCTGAAAAATTTATTGATCAAAAAAACAAGTTTCTTTGGACTGTAAAATGTCTGGAGGCCTTTGATAAGTTAAAGGCCATACTTAAAAGTGCACCAGTACTTACAGCTCCAAATTTCAGTCAATCATTTATACCATCTGTTGATGCAAGTGATGTTGGGGTTGGAGCACTATTGATTCAAGAAGATAGAAATGATGTTGATCATCCAGTGTGCTATTTTTTCTAAGAAATTAAATAGGCACCAGAGAAATTATTCAGCAATCTAGAAGGAATGTTAGGCTTTGATATTGGCATTACAACATTTTGAAGTTTACATTAGTTCAGCTCCTTCTCCGATTATTGTGTTTAGTGATCACAACCCCATTACTTTCAACGGCAGGATGAAAAACAAAAATCAGAGATTATTAAGGTGGAGTTTGTTATTAGAGGAATATAATATTGACATCAGGCACATCAAGGGAAAAGACAACTTAATAGCATATGCACTTTCCCGTGCATAGAAATATTATTTCATGTACACTTTGCATAATTCATGAGAGTTCTTCTTATGTAAATTTTTTAAACCTCATATATAATTAATATATGGTAAGAAGAACGCTTTATTATATAAATCATTCCTTTTCTCTTATGGGGGAAGTGTTATGTATATGTAATTCAATTATTTGTTTGTTACTTTAAATTTTGTTTTTTAATTTTATTCTATTACATGTTATTGTAATGATAACCTTGTCTATCGGATTTGATATATTTTTTATAGAAATTCAGTTTAGTTCTGTTTGACCTAAGAAACAACCAGTAGTTGAAACATTGTATCTAGTTTCTGAGCTTGATTCAGAAATCACATAGAGTTCTACTAAACAACCTCTTTTATTTTTTTATTTATTCTAATAGAAAGATTCATTCAGTGGAATCAAGGCCATACCCAGAGTTCGTGATAATTAGCATGTAAAAATATTCTACGTTGTTCTAGAAATTGACCACGTGACCCTCATACAGGAATGGTTTTTGCGTCTTAACTTACTGTATAACCGTTTTCTTGAGAAAAAATAGCCAGTTGGGCTAAAAATTTTCGACACTTAAAGGTGTCTTGTTGTGACCAGTTTGGGTTGAATTTTTATTTCAAGGAATTATTGATTCTTTCCCTGGAAAATACTAGTGCTCATACAGAAAGCCTTGGACGAAGAATTTTATAGAAATGTATTCAGAAATTCTAAACTGGAATATTATTTTCTGTGATTCAACAAGGAACTTTTGACACGGCAACACTTTGAAGGTCACGACATACGTCGTCACTCTCCATTTTGATTTCATCGGGACTCGAACACAGATTCATTTAGGACTTTTCATTGATAGGACTTCTTTTTCTTAATTCTTGGAATAATTTTGGATTGATTCATAAACCGTAAGTCCCTTTTTTTATTTTTACCTTGTTTTTCTATGGAAATAAATTATTTGTTAAATTTTACAAAGCTTGTTGTCTTCACTCTTTTCTTGTTACTTTTGTACGAGCCTAGACACGTAACAATGTCATGGTCTCTTGTGTGAAATGACACCGAAAAGTCAAGGAGAGTGAGGACTGTAATCTTTACACTATCCAAAGCATACAGAATGTCCTTAACCACTCTTGGAAGGGCAGTTTCGGTATAATTGCAAGGGCAATGTGCTGCCTGTACACTGCTAAAAAGACTATTTGAATTCAGATTAGATGTGTGTGTGTGTGTGTGTGTGTGTGTGTGTGTGTGTGTGTGTGTGTGTGTGACTTGGATTTTTAACGTAGCTTTTATAATTATTCAGTCATATTGCTACGATATCTGCAGTGTGGCAATTTATAGTGACGTCTAGCACCTGGGCATTATACCGCAGACATTTGTTATGTTGTCCCACCCAGTTACATTATCCTGACACCAGGCCTCACAGTCCTAACACTAACCTTTTAGTGCTGAGCGCCTAGCGAGGCACCTGTTAGTAATATTTTTACAAGTCTTTGGTTTGACTCGGCCGGGGTTCGAACCCGCGGCCTACCGCTTCCAAGGCGGACGCTCTAATCACTAGGCCACTGGAGCGGTTTCAGATGAGATAAACTTTGTGATAGAACAATATTTTCTAACATTTTTTAAACGAATGAGGGGTTAAATCGTTATGGTCTAGTGTCAGTTTCTTCAGCAGAGACTTTACAATGGCAGTTTTGATAAAGAATGGGAGTTCCCCGTATGAAAGAGAATTATTGATAACATTGGTTAGTGAAGGCAATTTTGAATGTAAAGCATTGAAGCAGCAGTGATGTCCGAATCGGATCGTGTTGACATGACTTTGGGGCGCTCTTCATCGCAACTGCATATCTCAAATTCATAGAGGCAGGTTCAAATGCTGTTGACGGTTGCCGTGTACATCCTATATCATAACTGTACGGTGAGAACCCGGTCAAAATTGCAATTCAAATATGCTTATTTTTTAATTGGTCAAACGTACTGTGCATATTTTGAGATAAGATCATCTGTTTGTTCCTTGTTGCTCTTTGTTTTTTTTTTTTTTTTTAGTTTTGTTTGTTTGTTTGTTTGTTTGTTTGCTTTTTGTTGATGTTTGGTTTGTTTCATTTTGTCTTTATTTTTAATATCGGTAATACAGGGGATATTCAATGGCAGATCGGTCTCATAGACACAAATTTTAAAAATAAAATTTAAATTTGTGTTGAAGAAACAGTGCATCAAATGATATTTTGCCATATCGTCATATTAATTTTAATTAATATAGAGATCAATACAGTTTAGCTGTGTAGCAACAAAAACACATTGAAGTTTCATATGTTCTTAAGGTTAAAATTTGAGTTTGATGTGAAAAGTCATACACTCTTAAACTTGTCGCAAAAAAGGACAATAAGTTACTTTTGACTCTTTAAGTTAGCTGAATGATTTAGAACACATTGTATTACTTATAATTCGCGTAAATCATACAAAAATAATATTTTAGATCTTTGATTGTGGTATATAGTCGTGCCTTTGTAGAAAATAGCGATTTTATACGATGCTTTATTTGTTTCTTTCTTTGTCTTACTCATCGTTGCTCAGCAAGCATTGCCTATCGTATGTTCTATTTTTCAACAATTATCCAGAGTACATAGCCTTTAGTACACATGCTTTCTGTACAAGATATGAAAAAATATGTGTTAAAGATATAATCGTATTCGGCGAAAAACTGTAACATGATGTAAGTAAAAAGACATTGAATGTTTCCAAAACAAAATGAATTTAAAAGCCACGTTCTTGTGAATATTTTCACAAACAATTTGCCTTTTAATGCCATTAAAGCTATGCTGCAGTAAGTTAGCTGAGCACTGTATTTATGTTTTCAGTGGATGGAATTAAGAAGTAAATACGCTTGCCCAACAGTGACACCAACTCCACTCCCTTCTTGCATCAAAACTTCGGAGTGTTCTTGTAGCTTTGATGATGGTCGCGTGGTTGACCTGTCTCCTCTTGATGCTAGTAGCATTGGAGTGGGTTTCCCTAGGTATATGAACAACAGGCACACAAACAAATTGTCGCTTTCTTTAACCGAGAGCTTCGTGTATACAAAGTTAAGAATTTTCATGTAGTTTCTTAATAGCAGGTCAGGCATACCCAATTATGTAACAAGCACAAAATCATTTTAAGGAAGCAAGTTCAGAGTAAATTAAGCAAAAGCATGTTTTGTTTGTTTTGGGGTTTTTTTCTGCCCTAAGTCTTTTTAAAGAAAGCTTGAGGACTATGTTGTGTATGTCTAAATTATAGTACAGAACTATGGCTGAGTTTGCGTCAGAATAAATGCGCATAGAATTAAACTTATCACTGAATTCTCTCTTGGGCTAGGCAGTTAATATCAAAGACTTATTTTGTTTTCGTGCAACATACCTTCCTTCCTTGTATTTAGATTGTTTGGTAAAGATTGCTGAACGTAAATACCCTATTTGAAATCGAGTGATGTTCCGTTGCCTAAGTAAGAATTTGATTTGAATTTGTTATGTTTTCATGTATACAAATGTGAAGTAACTTTCACCATAAAAATACATAAAAGTACGCATTCATACATACAGGAATTGCTGCATCTCTGTTCTGAATCTTTTTAAATTTATATATGCACATAAATGTTAAGCACTTCTTGACCATATCATGGTAATATGCAGATTCTGACCTTCAGTTTCAATTCCCTTTGCATTGTGCTATTTACAATTTTACCATTTACTAAAATCGCCATCTCTTTCTAATTATATGTATTATTTCCCCAACAGGTTTAAAGACGTAATGGATATGTCATTTTCCTCTTGGTATTCATGGAACCCGTGTAGTGGGTTTTCGGAGGGAAGCTGTGATGATGTAGCCGTAAGTTAAATCAGATACAATTAATAATAGTATACTCAAAATGTAAGGCAATGACGCCTGATGTGTAAGTTTTTTCAGCACGCATTACGCATGTATAAACTGAAAAAACAGCGTTTGGACAAACTCTTTCATTTTAGTTACACTGCTGAATGAAAACTTGGGAAAATTGTGCATCTGTCCATTCGTGCGAACGATTTCAGCATATCTAATATCGGGAAGATCTGAGACGGTTATATAAAGATCAGATGGGTCGAGATATTTTCGGGAAGATTTTGTGGTTCGAGGTATTACAGGGAAGGGAGATTTGGCTGGGTATGGGAGCCACTGGGAATTCAAGCTTACAGTCGTCTCATTGGATGCCAATAGAAACTGAACATTACGGGTAGCTTCGTACTTTCTCACTTTCCATTGTCAGTTTTTTACTTTTGTAAGATACGTAATTAAAACATGTTTTGGGTTTCAAACCTGTGGCCGTTCGTTTTAGCTTACCACTGTCAGTTTTGTGCGTACGTTTCAAACATGTATAATTAACAATCAAAAGTGAATTTTAAAAACGAACTTAAATAATATGGTATAAATCAGGTCAGTAAATATTCTCGAGAGAATCCCCAGCTTTGCTGATAAATAAACTGTACACACGGAATTTAAAATTATTTAATGGCTCCGTATAGAATCTACGGCAATTAACAATCATGTCTGGGTCGATATGGGATTTACTAAAATTTAAAAAGTTTTAAGAAGGTAATAGATCATTTGGTCAGGCGGATGACACCATGGGCTCTACAGAAATTTAAATTTATGGTCTAATTACATACAAGAACTACACTAAAATTCACTAATATTTGTGTCGTCTTCTAGTAAATGTTTGACATAATTTGTAAAACCAAGTTTACAAACTATAAACTTACCTTAATCTTTGCCCTAAGTGTTATTGTTTTCTACCATGAAAGAGAATTTAAAAGTATAACAGAAAAACAAAAGACGATATGTTTGTGAACAGCATACACTTTAATATATCCTCTTAGTACTATCGATACCCTGAAACACTATGGTAAACCTCCAAGAGACAATATCGTGGGAGACGTATATTGTTTTGGAGTGGGGGTGGGCAGGACGCGGCGGGGCTTTCTGCAATCCATATAATACAACTATCCTAGGTTATATATGAACTATGTACAAATGTGAAACAAGCACTATAAGAGTAATAGTGCAAAAGATAATGTAACTCACCAATATTTCAATCAGACGCCTCAGTGGCATAATATTTTGACATGTCAATTTTAGTGCATAATAAAAGTGAAAATTTTATTCATACTTCCATTTTCGACGTTTGCAGAACTTGCTACAAACGTGAACCCTCTGTGAATATTCCACTAGGTTTGGCGATGAGCAGAATTTTAAAATGTTATGTATGTCTGTCATCAACATTCACAGAAGATATTTTTTGTAGAGATCACATCATGACCATATTGTGAAAAATGAAAGAAAAGGATTTATTTAAAATCACTTGCAAAGAAATGAACGATACAAAAACAATGAAGGGTAAAGAAGAATGTTTATGGAATGACTTTCCTTGCAAACAATATCCCCGCTGTTTCTCAATAAATGACAACACAGACGAAAATTAGAGCGACACATATCAATACTACCAATAAGGGATGTATATGCTGACATAAACATGTTTTCATTCAAATGTTTGTGCAATCATGACTTTACCACAGCTACAGCTAGGTCAAACTAGCTGAAAACATCAGCAAATGAATGACCAAGGAGTGAAAACAAATAAACAACGTGTTTGTATCATGTAGCACATTGTACGTCTTCCACACACACACACGTGTTGCTAAAACCTTTTTTTTTTTTTTTTTTTCTTTTAATTTTCATTATGAGCTCGTTTATACTTGATATAGATAGTTCTATATGCAAATTGTATTGCATAAAATTGCAGCATATGTGAGCTACGTATAGTTTGCTAAGTATAACAATTACAGTTTTTTGGCGTGTTTTTAATTGTTTGGTAGTCACTAGCAGCTATGTTTGTGTGCAATGTGTTATGTATCTATATATTTGTCTCTCCATCTGTTGAGTACTTTGCAACTGTCTGGTAAATTCGACGTATACAATCTCGCGTTCCAGGCACGTGTCACGCATAGAACGTCACGTTAGCTTTCTTTCTTCATAATCTTGATGTCAAGAGTCAGATAGAAAAATGAAAATAAATAATCCCTTCCCCTTGTACACGTGTTTGTGTTGGTATGATATGTATATCTACCATCTCCATTATTTATTTTATGTGTGTTTGTATGTAAACAAATAATGGTAAATGCGACTGTATGTGAGTCTATGTATGAGAAGAAAATCAACCACATAACCCTAACATTGCTTTTTGCATCTTTGTTTGCTTGTGTGTAAAATTGATATCCCTTCCACTGATATGTGTAACTGTATCATGGAAGTTTGAGCATGTGTGCAAAAACATAGAGCCAAACCATCCCTTCATATGTATTTGTTTGTATGTACACAATAACCTTCCCTTTGTAAATTTATGTCTTATTATACACATGAAATGAGATCCGTACCTCCACTCCATTTTGCTTCCTATGTGCATGTGTTTTGTATGTATATAACAAAAATACACGCTGCTCCTTTTTGTATGCGTATATTTATTTGTATGTACGCAAGCAATGAAATATCCCTGCCTTTGCATGTGCATGTATGTTTTAATGTACGAAAATGTACCTCGATCTGTTTTATTTGTTCGTGGTTGAAAGAAAAAGAAATAATATTCCCAAAAAAATATCTTCCTTTGTACTTGTGTAAAATAAAATCTACCCTGTTATCTCCCGTTGTACACGTGACTATATATGTGAATACAAAACAAAACAGGTCATACGCTGAATTACGCTATGTAGGTATATTTGTATCTATGAAAGCAAAAGTAAATATTCCCTACGTTTATATGTGTATGTGTCTTGTATGTATAAAAACACAAAATCCAAAAATATAGTTCCTCCCTTGGAATGTGTCTGTGTACATAACAAAATAAAGACCATGAACGTACTAACTCCTTGGTATGTATAATTCTATGTGCACGTACCTGTAGTTGTTTAAAGTAAAATATACCTTATCATTTGTATATGTCTAAGCTCTTTAAACGCATGAAAACAAAATTTCCCCGCTTTGCATGTGAATATTTGTAGTATGAAACCAATAAATAGCTTCTCCCGTTACACACACACACACACATACACACACAAATACACACACAAATATATATATATATATATATATAGAGAGAGAGAGAGAGAGAGAGAGAGAGAGAGAGAGAGAGAAGGGTAGTTGGTTTATATACATGCAAACTCATGCACACATATAATGAGATATTTGCTTTTCACAAACGCATACTTAAAATACAATATATAATCACACATAGTACAGTATGAATACTAGTTTCTTGAACACATACAAAAACACATTGTCAAAAAAATGAAAAGGTAGTATTTATTAATTTGTTTTATTCAAACATATATACACATACCGAGGCTGTGGGTGCTTCTTTGTGTTAAACATACAAATATGTCCTGCATACATACGCAAAGATACGATCACTTAAACACAGTGGGTGGGGTGTGATCTACACAGATTTAATGCACTCAATAATTACAATCCAAACTAAAGTCATCCACAACTAGGGAAATGGTATTATTTATTGTATACATATAAACACGCAAACATATACCAAATGAGGGTATAATGAGTTTTGATACACACAGACAAACGTACACATAAAAGGGAGACAATGATCTATTTTGCAAATACACATACCAAAGATTAGGGGATAATCCATTACTTTTTCATACAAACATATATACGCATACAGCAAGAGGGGGTATTTTGTTTTGTACATAAAAACACACTTACGCATACAAAGGAAGAGTTGGGACTATTTTGTTTTCATACATATACACACGCATTCACCCACATACAATCACACAAATAAAAGGAGGGGATAGAATCTATTATTATTTTTGTGCACACAAAGATGCGCATTCAACTACAGGAGCTATTTTCTTCTCCAATAACAAACTGAAGCAGTCGTCTCAGACTATCCTGTTCTGGTATCAAACCCAAACCGTTTGTTTTATGTGCATGGCGATCTATGATCGCCGCTGTTGCGACGTATGTAAATTTGTAAACTTTCTACACCATTTTATAGAGGAAATAATATTTTTCATTTGATAATCGTCAATCAGCGGTATCGTGATGGTCTCGATATTGTGTGCAAATATTTCTTTACATATGTATTTGTGTGCAACTTCTATTACTGTCATGTGCACTCTATCTTCGTGTCCTTAAAGTGCAATTCAGGCGTAACTTATCAAGATTTCATTATGAAAATCGATATCTGCCGTAAAGATTTGATTTTTTAAAGCTGTTCTGGCACTCGGCTTGAGGGTTTAGTAGTTCTACATGATTTCCCGAAGGGATCGTGTTCAGTATTACCTTATACGAGTACGTGTGTGAGTACATGTATATGGTGACAAAGAACTTCGCCTGATACGAATTTCACAGCTTGAGACTTAATTTAGTGTGCTTTGCAAATGAAATAAAAATAGGATAGAAATTTTGATTTCCTTGGTTGAAACGGCTTAGGAGGGGACAAACAAGTGATAACAGATAGCAAAGCTGTTTATCCTTATGTGGACATTCCCTTTTTCCACAATGATAGATATTATATTATATCAATCAAAATAAATGATAAAAATGAAATGAATATTTTTTTTTTTTATTCTGAAATCTTAACATACAGGTTTGTCAAATAAATCCGATTGTTCCCAACCCAACCAATTACTTAAACCTTGGAACACAGAACAGTGCCGAGTTTACTACTGTGAACGGGTCTCTCACTCTTCAATATGCAGTATCAACTGATGTGCTTAAGTAAGTATCATCATTTTCTCAGTCGCGTCTTCTATCCAGTTTAATGCATACATAAAGAACGACAAGAGTTTCACTTGCTCATCAGATGTAACGACAAATTTTATCAATAAATTCAAGCTGAAATTCAACGCATGAAATATTTACAAAATGTAAGACAATCATTACTGTTTTTCAAGTTCCATTCTCAGGGATGGCCGGCCGTCGAGGAAATAAAAGTGCTAAAAGTATGCTTTCTCAATGTATACTAAAATTACAACAAAACGAATATGTTCATTACCAACAATTCTATGATTCTGTAAATTTTATAGGGCTTCATTGTTGATTGCTTACCATAAATTGAATACATACCTAAAATTATTTAATTATTTACCTTTGTCAATAATGATTTTTATGAGCAAAGTGTACCCTACAAAATTACAATACAACGTTCATTTCCCGAACGGTGATCCTCTCGGCGTCGCCACCTTCAGCATATATCCTATGCCTTTTTAACGTATTTTCTCGACGTTGAGAATCCAGAAAGAAGAAAGAAGAAAACACAAATAAAAGTTGATTACAGCTGCTCTTCACAGGCGTCGCCGGTAGATCTAATTTGACAACTGTTAGACTAACGACTAACATATCCTTAAATAATGACTATTATGCCCCAAATGTAATCACTGCGCACTACATGTAAATTACAAGCGACTAGGTTAATTCAAAAACGACTTTAATTGCTTGGACTTTTCTGTCTCTCTATAGTAAACGGATCCAAAAGTACAGCATACAATATATTTGAAATGATAGTGCATGTTTGAAACACTTCCGCTGGAAAGATCCAAACTGTATTATTCTCTTAAGCAATAAACATAAAAATATTAAATTTAACTGGCCTTACAAGAAAACGAATGTAATTAAAATTTGAGAGATATACAATTATTTCGTATCAAGATTATAAAGGAAGCAAACGTTTAAAAGAACAAATGTGTATCTGCTTAAATGAAAGCAAAGACACCTGTTATTTCGGGTTGAATGGATTAGCTAAGGGGTTAAAGCGAAACATAACGGTGACGTACTCGTCCTCTATGATTTGTTCAAAGTTCTTATGGCTTTATTTGTCTTTGATCAAGTTTTGTTTGCAAGAAAAGTCACACATTAAATAATTCGAAGTTTTTCTTTCATATACAAAATCGTGTAAGCAAATATTTCAACAATCCACACTTTGGAGTCATTTAAATAAATTTAGTTACTAAAGATTTGATGGCTATTTTGTCCAATGAATTTACATTTTAGGGTTACAAAAATTCTTCTGACATGTGACACAGACACAGAAGGGGTACTGCTAGCCTACGGATTAGAGGAAAACAACGGAGTTGAAGAATACGTACGTAAGATTCCCTCTCTCTCTCTCTCTGTCTTTGTAATTATATATTTCATATGTATGTCATCAAAGGAGTTTTGATTATACATGAATCCATTCCATATTGCGTCCCACAGCCTATGATCGTAGTTTTGATGTATGACGTAGCAGAAATAAAAAAGAACTTAGCGGCTATAATATGACTAATATTTGTTTTCTGGGATTACATATGCCCATATGTTTAAGTCAATATAATCAATAAGTGCACAATTATGGAAACTCTAAAGGGACTGTGTGGCATTGTAAGTATTTAGCATCTTAATATAAATATAAACTTTTCGGGTCATTGTGATTATTTACAATATCGTATATACGGTTTGATGGCGCAACATTTTATGCATTGGCTGTCACAATCAAAAAACCCGGGAAAACCATGAACATAGGCCTTGTCTACACGAGATTGTCAATAGCAATTTTTTTTTAAATTATGTTCCTACGAGAATACGTACACAATCACATTTAGCTAGGAATATTAGCCTGCTACCTGGGGAATCCAGCCCTGCTAAAAAACGAAAATTCGTCTTTCCCTATCTGTATCAATAGACAAATGGCAATAACTTTGCACAACCTGCCTTTAATACCACCAGATGTAGCTAGTTGTAGCTGAGCGAGATGCTAACGAGGATGCTCGCATGGAGGGGTGATTGGGAGGGTGTTTAAGTTATGTGATTGAGTAAGTATTCTCGGAGAAACATAATTTACTTAAAAATTGCTTTCTCCTTCGAATACGCTCCCCAATTACATTAAATTAAGAGAATAAGTAATAGTAGGGGAATGCTAAGCCTGCGACCCCTACCTCGGGTATCCTTCTGGGGATAAATGGTTTAATTCCCTATGCGAACGATAACCCGTTCTCCTAACTACATAAGCAATAGGCTGGGGTCGATTGACATGTGACCCTAACATACGGTTAAGATGATTATTGAAATCTTCTTACCTGCAAAACTTACCAGTGATGTTAACAGGCTGTGTTAATTGCTCCAGTTTGGGTCTGGTAGCCATCTGTACTACCACCACTGGATCCAACATATTCTAGGTTGCCTCTGCGACGTCAAATCTCTGAAATGAAGGCTTGAGAAGGTTGGCTTTGCTTACCAGCCAACATCTTTTATTATATCTCGGGTTGGAATATTGCGTTCGAACGTAAGGGTCACAGAAATTGCTTGAAACTTCCAAGCAGTAATCTACGTGAGGTTACTATGATCTGGTGAGACTTCAGAATACACCAAGCGTACGACCCATTCAGCCCAGAAGATAGGACTTGAAGGGTGATATCCAGTGTTCGACTCACACCAGAAGGAAGAAGCCACGGTTTGTCTATGTGCGCTTCAAGTTAGTGCTTGAGAACGCGAACAGGATTTTGCTTGGCTGCTGTACTCGAACTGGCTTTGGAATAGAGCGAGCAAGTGATAACTGTTTGACTACTGACAGATGCTAACCTAGGTTGGGCTACAAAGCCTGATGATGACATGAGAACCACCGAACCCTCCGATCTGAATTGAAGGGAATTCGGGTAGGCATAAAGAGGCATGCAGCTCTCTTACTCTGCATAAAGAAGCTAAAGCTATTAGAAAACACGATCTGTATGATAGTGACTTTAGGTAAGTGTAGGCTAGAAACCCGAAGGGATTCGAATAGAGCCATGTTAAAACTCAGGACTGGATCCATTTGGAGACAAAATGAGGGATATTGGTCGGCTGAGACCAATATTATCTAAAAGTTCCGATAGGCCTCTATCCCGCCCAAAACCATAACGGAATATGTCTGAGATCATGGAGCAGTAGCTTTTGGTAGCAATTTTCCTCAAAGAGCCGGAGAAAAGTCCGACAACTAAAGGATAGAGGTAGGCAAATGGATGATGTAGTGGGTATGGCACAAGCCCTTACAAACACGCCACTTTCCTGCATGAGCCTTCAGAGTGGTGGGTCTGCTTACGTTCGGCATTCTCTCCACAGTCGAAGGTTTGAATTGTTAGCACGGCTGTCCTAGTAAATGCCGAACATGTAAAAGAAGAGGCTGGTCCGAGCAGAGAAGAACAACCCGTGACAGTGGATGCTGAAGAAGATTCGGGTCGGCCAGAATCTTCCTTGGTGTACTATCGCTAGAAAGAGGAGATCGGTGAGCCAGATATTGTCCCATGAAGGGGGGTGGGGGTGGCCATTCTGACGCCATGACGTCTGGTTTATTTTCAGTATCAGAGCCGTGATAGGGGAGGCAAAAGCCCACAACCCGTCCCAAATGATTGACAGTGCATCCACAGCCCTAGCTTTTGCCTCTGAAACTGGAGAGATGAAGGTGGGAAGTTTTTGATTCCACTTCGTCGCCAAGAGGTTGATCATCGTATGCCCTCGAAGTGCACAAATCCGAGTGATGACCCATTGATTGAGGGACAATTCTGTGGAAGGACATGACCACCTCTGGATTGATTCTCTGCCAAGGCACTGATGTCTGATTTGTATGTTGGTATGGAGATTGTGTCACCCACGTAAAAAATGCCAAATCAGGACACACAGGTCGAGTGACTTGTTGCCTCCCTGCTTGACGAGATAGGTCACTACCACAGAGTTGTCTGACCGGATGACGACCGTTATCGCCTCAGAGGCGATCTTTTCAGAAATGAAAGGTATTGATGACAGCCTTCATTTCTAGGATGTTGATGTGTAAAAGCCGTTCCCCTGGCTATCAGGTGTCGCTGACGGTAGTGAAGGTCGGCAACAGGTGGGCACCCCGACCAACCACACTGGAGGCGGTACCTATTGTTATTCCGCCTGGTACTTCTTCAACGGGATTCCAATGGTCAGCCGAATTGGGTTGGCCAGCTGTCATGAGAAGGATTGAATCTCATGTGTGATCACGTATTTTTATTGAGAGGACATAAAACAGGTCGCCAATGTGCTGACAACGCCCTCAGAAAGAGACGGCCAAGTGGAATCAAGTCCTCTGCCGCAAAAAAAACAACCGAGAAGTTGCAAGAATGCTTCTGCTGAAATCCAAGTCCTGTTGGAAAAGGACTTGGTGAGTTCTACGATTCCAGTAACGCGAACGCAAGGGGTTGCGTCAGGTTCGTCTTGTTTACGAACTCCATACCCAGATGGCACCTTGGTGTAGAACAGAACGTACCATATGTCTCTATAGGATGCCGCCCAGGTACGCTGCCGTCGATGAAGATGACGTAGGCCGGAACAGGGAGATGACACAATCCATAGATTGAGTGAAGCGCAGGGCTGATGTTGAAGCCAAAGGGAAGAACGGTGAATTGATAACAGTGTGGTGGTAAACGAGACGGAGAAACGTACCAGAGACGGGTGCATAGGGACGTGAAAGTATGGGTCAGATCGAGACTGACGGCATATTCGCCCCGTACTACTGAGAGGTGTAATGACCTCGCCGATTTCATCTTGAACATTGTATATTCGTGAAGAGAGGAGAGGGGATTACTGATGAACGAAACCCGAAACTCCTCCCAATGACGTGGATCAGCTGCCCATAGGGAGGTCCAGTGAGCTCATAAATCGGTGTCATACCCCCACTGTACGATTGCATCCTAGTGATAGACGTTAGTGAATTTGCTAAAGGAAATCCCCTGTCTTGAGGTCGCTCAAACATCCCTTTACACTGACTGGGCATGAGTAGTTTCAAACGCCCGTGTGGATTGAACAACTATTTTGAGGGACAGTTTCTAAGCTGCTTGCCTCTAACGTCCTCTATTATTTCCTCGAAACTAACGGTGACCCGAACAGGGTCGTCCGGAAATGGAGGGTTTGATAAGATAGGAGCTACGTGTATCGCACACAAGACGTATCAAGAGTAAGCTGGCCGAACCCATCAAAGAGTTGGCCATGGTATGGTGAACAGCCCTGGTCAATGACCTTAGCAATCCCGTCCGTCGCCTTCCAAGTGAGGATGTTGCCGGGTGTCTGCAACGACATCCCTAACCAGCTCTGACGGATATGGAGCAGATTGCCCGCCCTAAAAGAACAAACGAGAGTACGTATGAATCGCTACTACCTTCTTGTCACGTGCCGTGAGATCAGTTTTGAAGGCGTCTGTCGCCTTAAGTCCATTTCTTCCTCCACAACGAGGTTTATCGATTCTTTAAAGCAGCGGTATGGGTCAAGGCCATTCTGAAGTAGCCAACACCCGAAAAAAAAATTGTCCACGACGGCGGCTTGAAACCCAACTTCATTCCATACCATGGTGGATTTGAAGGAGTTCCATCGCACGCACTGTGCGCTGAGGCCTAACTGGGCCTACCTGCAGCTCAAGAGAAGACATACCAGATGGTATGAAGACTCAATTCCAGCCTAAGCAAAACAGCGTGCAATGTGAATAAACTAAGCATAATTATCAAGCAGCGCTTCAGAATTTCGCTAATAAGAATTCCGTAACGGACGGTATAAGTGAAGAAATTCAAAGGTACGCTAACTCGTAATGACCTTGTATAAGGTCAACGATAGCGTGGCGGGACGGTGGTCTTACAAGTCAAAGTCCCAACTTGTGTCGAAACACTCAAAAGTTTGCAGAAGCTGTAAGATAGAGCATGCAACCTGCAGTAGATCGATAAATCCACACAATAAATCCAGAATGAACATTGGATGGACCCATATTAATATAAAAAGGGCTGGATTTTTCGGAGGATAAATTGTACGACGAGTAGTCTGTACAGCGGCGAAGCTAAAAATTGACGACACTTGGTGGTATGAAGGGGAGGTAATGTGCAAGACTTATGGCCCTTTGGCTATTGATCTGGATAAGGAAAGACGAATTGTTTTTAGTAGGGCTGGATTCGCGAGGTAGCAGGTTAATGTTCCTAACGCAGTGTGTTTGGGGAACGTATTAGACGGAGAAAGGCGTATATGATTATCCTTATGAAAAGTCTTTTTTGGGGGTTTTTTGGTGGGGGGGAAGGTTGGGTTTTTTGTTTGTTTTTTTTTTTTTTTTTTTTGTTTTGTTTTTTGCAGAGACTATAAATGTTACAAAGGCTCATAAACGTCTATGCGGATAATACGTCAAAGTCGCCGGTAAATGTTAGACAGATTTCCTGCTAATATTACCGACGGTAAATGTCATAAACACTGGTAAACGTCATTCGTAAACATTTGTACATTTACTGGCAGTACTGCGCTTTCAGTTTCAACTAAGAACACTGAGAACATGTAAATATCACAAACGTCCGTAAATGCCACAGGAGACATCGACAGCAAGTATGAAACACAGCGACAAACTTTGCAGCCCATCGCCGGGTAAATACAATCGGTTTCCGTCCGTTTGGAAAACTTATTTTTATTGCACCTCGTTCGCTACGATATACCTTCGATACTCCATTGATCTGCAACTGCAACTCGTTTGCCTTATTTTGCCCTTGAAGGATTTCATCAAACTAGAACACTTAACTCCTAATACGAAAAGGAACAATTATTTATGAATATTTATACCAATTTCTGAATGTGTGTACAGAACGTTAGTGGATAAAATGGTTATTTGGACTTATTTAGTAAGGTGATACAAGTGTTATAAGGTTACGTTTGTGACGTTAACAGACGCTACAAGACTCCGTTTCTCACACTTACAGGCGCTACATAATTACAAATGCGAACATTACAAGCTTTACACGACTGCGTTTGTGACCCTTGCGAGAGCTACAAGGCTACGTTTTCTCCTAATATTTTACTTATGTTTTAGCTTCTCGAGCTGAGAAGTATGTATTCATGTCCAAGAGAAAAACCCGGACCAGTTCAAGCTTGCAACCAAACATCTATGTGTTCATGCGAGTTTAACAATGGTACATCAGTAAATCTTTTTCCTCTTGATTCGAAATCTAGCACGCCAAGGTAAGATATTCCTTGATTTTATTCTATAGAGAGTCTAAGAGCATTATTAAAGCCATACTTCTAAACAAAAGTGATCATTAATTCCGGTTGCTCAAATTCACATTATGTGTATGAAATAATTAGAAGTTTAATTATTATTATTGAAAATCATAATACGCGCCATAGTTATCTCTGGAAAATATTTAAACGCAAAACAACTGAGATTTTGTTTACATCATCAGGGGGATGCTTACCTGATATCTTGATCTTAATAATGATTAACCGATTTCTTTACTTCATCGCCATCATCATCATCATCATCATCATCATCATCATCTACTCCTTCTTCTTCTTCCTATTATTATTATTATCCCCAAGCTTCTTAAAAGCGTCGTGATATTGTCATTTTCTGTCGCTGCGTACGTGTACAACGTCTATGAACACATCCTATAAAAATAAAATCTAAATGTCTGAACCTCGTGTCAACGATAGTAACAGATTGTGCCAACACCTTTAGAGATTATCACACCCCTAAGATTTAAAGTAGACAGGGTAGGGGTGATTTTTACATAAATTTCAAATATCTCCAAAGTTGTAAGTCTCACTCCGATAACGAGAATGTGCCATCAAAGACAGAAAAATCAAAATGCGTCTGTTTTGGACCTCTTGTTGTCGCCCTGTGGTCTTTCTCCAGTCCAGAGTAGTTTTGTCCCTGGGTCATGAGATAAATTCTTTCGAGATTTCTATCTTGTAACCACACAGCATTTAATTAGCAAGTTTATACTTGCAACTGGCAATAACCCCAGGATCTATCTCACCTTGGGATTTGTTCCCGGTGTCATGATTTTGAACTATCCCCACCCTATCAGCATACAGACACTTAATGGGAATGCGAAGAAAATAATAATATATGTAACTGACATCAGCCTTAGGGTTCACCGAACCCCGGGGAACTGGGCCTTACCCCCGGGGGTCTGGGTCATAGCTTGAAAGATATCTCGATCCTCACTCTAAAACCATTTTTTTCCTTTATTCTGGACACGATATTACAAATGCACATATCCAACTAACATTTACCCCACATGTAGTCCTTTCTCGGATAGACCTATCCAATAACTTAAGCGTTCATTTAGAGGTCAAAACTGAGAGGCAGTGGGATAGGTGATTTACAAACACAGTATTGGTTTTGATATTATTATTATTATTATTATTATTATTATTATTACGTCAATGAAAGAAAAGACTTCACGAAAATGAGTAATACAAGAATAAATCCTAACTACACAAAGTGTCACTTTTTGGATTGATTGCCAAACGGAGCACGTGATGTCGTCACGTAGTGTGTGGGAGATGGACATCTGTATACACGTGAGTGATGTACAAATAGACAACTGTATACAAAGATTATAGCCCCGTAGATTATATACCGATGTCCAGAGACAGCTGGGGGCCATACTTTCAGTATTTGTGTATCCACCCAGCTACCCATCCCATCCACCCATCGTCCGCTGCCACCATTTCCTTCCCTAAAGAAGCCGTCAGGTTATAACATCCAATTTCCGCAACTCATGCACCATAAGATAGTTTTTTTCTGCATTTCGATTATTGTGCGTGGATCTCTTTTATAATGCAGATTTAAAGATATTTTAAGTTTCGACCGCCAGGAATGGTTCTCGTGGAACCCATGTGGCCCGTTCACGGAGGGAGACTGTCAGTCTGTAGCTGTAAGTACACAAACACATACACACACGCGCGCACGCACGCACAAGCACTTGTGCAAGTCAAAAGAGGTTTCAAAAGATTATGGATCGGCACAATTATTAAACAATTTCCTAACCTTTGGAGTTAATCAGACTTCAAGAGAATAATCGCGTAGCTTACTTAAAACAGCTTCCAAACACAAAGCCAAGGGAAGATATGCATTATTGTATGTTTTATTACAGTGGGGAATCAAGAATAAACAAGTTATATAATGGAAAAAGAAATAAGAGAAACAGTTGAAAAGGTTTAATAGTTAGCAAACTACATGCCTATGTCATGTCGTCCGTATAGCAAATTTGGTTTGTAAAAGAATTATAAATATGCCGATTTTCTGTATAATTACACTTTTATAGTACGGTGAACCAAGTTGTTTTGATTTAATTCCAGGCTAAAGACAACGGATGAAAATTTACCTTATATTCCGGTTATGTTACGCGCGTAGGAGGTAGTAAAACAAATGTCATAAGAATAGGGTTGCTGGAATCGGATAATAATAATAATAATAATTATTATTATTATTATTATTATTATTATTATTATTATTATTATTATATAGTTATGCACCTATAAAGTTAAGGAATATCTTCTTGGATAAATATTGTCGCAAGAGTTATGTCTTGGTGATAAAGTTTGATAATGTTGTATTGGGAAGGTCCCATATTGTTAATTAAGGATTGTTCGTTACATTCTACTTCCCCACTCCGGATTAAACTCAGTTTATAGCATCTCGAGCGTTTCTACAGGGTGTCCAGTTGGGGTGTGGTGGTTAGCATGTCTCATATTAATTATGTGAGGAATGTGGTACTTATGCTTACGTCTCTGTTTATAGTTCATTAGCTTTAGCGATTATTTGTTGATTATGGTTGGTCAGTGTTTGGAAAATATTTCCTAATCCGAGTAATTAGGCAATATCTAGGAGTAATGTTCATCATATACAGTATTCACGAAACTATGACAGCACGGATTAGTTTCGGAAAATGGACCCTCCCTAATACCTAAACGTAGGGAATTATCTGGATATTTTAGGTATACCTGCTTAATAATTTCAGATTGCAATATAGCTTTGTAATGGGTGTTTGGGTCGTGTTTCCTATTGCAAAGGGGTGAACTACTAATATTCGGCTCGAAAAGGCTTACTAATAAATCATACCAATACGAAACAAGAGAAAGTAATGCAAGTATAAAAACTATTTTGATGTCTTGGGGTCCTTGGAAATAGGAGAAAACAGTCGGCAAAAAGTCACACTCACGCTGTGTTTAATTCTTTCGACAGATAAGCCATTGTGTGTAACATTATGCTTTAGTCGGAGAAACATGAGGCATTTGGAGAGATGACTTATTTCGGAGCAAAATCGTTCAATCGATGATAAGTTTACAATAGTATGTGCATTTTGGCTTACGGAATTGTGCTTGCTTCGAAACTTTCCTTTTATATTTTGTTTATGTGAAAAACGCAAGGTTAGGATTACTCGGTGATACATTGCCTATAATTAATGAGTAAAATAGAAGCATTTAAAATCTGATAATATTCTAATGGCATATGACTGCATATAAATGACAGAATGAGTGATTTCTTTTTTCTGTTTCAGGTATGTAAGATAGGGCCTATCGTCCCGAATCCTGAATATATTGGTCTAGGCTACCAGGATTCTGCATCATTTCAAACTGCTTTTGATGGAGAACTTTGTCTGAACTATCATGATCCTAACAGTACAAGGCATGATAATTTGTTTGCCATTTCTATTTTAATTAAAACATTCAAATATAATTACAGGAGAATCTGGTTATAGCAACAATTAGGAACCATACGAATCAACTTATTATATCGGATATTACTTTACAGCGTCAGGGACAGTACGTGAATATGACGACAGAATAAGTATATAAGTATAAAATATATATAGACTTATACTCATCTACACAATCAAATAACTACATATATACACGTAGCAACCTTAACATTTTTGAGACGTATACAACTTCAGTGGCTATTCTTAAAATTGTATTTTACCTATGAATCAATATTTTGCCTATTTATGAACGTGTCTGCGATGTCCGAAACATTGACGAAATTCAGAATGTTTTCATGCAGTAATTGACTGCATAATTGTGATTCATGCTGAGAAATCGTTACGAAATGAGACCATTCCTAAGCGCGTAATAAGATTAGAATTCTTTATTTCAGACTACATAGTCCATACATCTAAATTAAAATACGGATATAAAGTAAAACATTGTAAACATAAAAGAACATGTATATCATACGCACAAGGATACATTTATATCTACAACAATTAACTGCGCCTGCATTGTTAAGAATGAAATTAAGTGGGGCAGTTAAAGAGTAATTTGTTCCATCTACTAATAATATGAGAATTTAAATGAATGTCATAGTTTCAAAGTGATTTCAATATACAGTTCTCATTATTAGATATTTTTGATATCATTGAGAATACATACTTTCTCATTACTTCATCAAAACTGAATACATTATAATTTACAAACATGTTGGAGGCACTGTTCCATCTAGAAAGACCTAACAGAAAACGAAGACTATTATTATAACCAATTACTAGTTTTCTTTTCATACATTCAGTGAAGTTTGTCCACAGAGGAGCACAATACATAGTGCAGCAATAAGATTTGAATAATCTAATTTTGATACTCAGTGAACAATTCTTAATAAGTACCCAGCCTACAAATAAAACGAACAAGGCGCATATTATACGACAGTAGTCAACATAAATTTCCCCTTACAGGCTAAAACGTGCAGATGTGGGAAAAAAAGTTCCGCCATTGTGTTATACTTAATCTCAGTGACCGTCTTTTTATGACCTTGTCTTGAGATCCTCGTCAAACGCCACGAACGCGTTCTGAGATGTTCCTGAGCGTGCTAGCCTTAACAATCCGAGTGAGTTCATATCATTACCAACATCATGATGCTAGTCAGAGTTTGGAAATGACAATTAAGGGCGACAAAAGCAGCATTGCTGGTACAAGGAATAAACTGTGCCATATTAAACTGTGTTATTTACATGGTCTTCCACATTCATATCTTTAGTAGTGTAGTGTCAGTGGTATGTCTCAAACACTTTTAATGTGTAACTTTATTTGCATCTGTAATAGTGTGTAATTCCGTAAAAATGGACCATACCTTATAAATATGTTTTGTTGAAAATAAATCCGCCACAATATATTATTTTGCCCAAATGAATCATGTGTTCATATATGAACAAAGAAAGCAGCCGCTTAACAAAACTTGCAAAGATCTCTAAATTGCAAAACAACGTTTACTGTTTCTGCCACAACAAAGTACGTACTAGTAATATGAGACACTTCGTGCTGGTGATCTGACGTCCTTTGAATTTTGCATCAACTTAGTTAAACTATGTATCGCTGTGAATTCGATTTCTGAAATTCAGCCAATGCGATTTCCAAAATTTGGCGATATGAAACCTTTCAGATAAATGAAAAACCTAATTAGCTGTAATTTGCTGGAGGAGAATATTGAGATGAAATGTATTTATATTGTAGGATATGAAGATCACAATTCAGAGGACAATTAAAACCAATGCAGTTGACACTATTATAAATGCACTGGGAGTGTTTAACATACATTATCAGTCAAAGCAATAATAGTATTTCCATTTAACATAACTGCAAGTTTTTAATCAGGTAATACTTGCTTTTTTAGCGCGTTTGTTGCTGTATTAGTTTTATATATGACAATGTTCATGGCTATTTTTAAAACTTAAATTACATGTGATTTTCTTTTTGAATCGTGCAGCTTATAAACCTTAATTCCAATTTCAGGAGCGTTACCATCAAACTTATCTGTGATGAAGACAAATATGGTAATCTAACTATTCTGGAACATGGAGAGACGACCTCTCACTTTGTAAGAAATGTATTTTGAAATATTTTATTAGTCAAAGTAGTGTAAAAAGTTGATCTGATCTTGATGAGACGTTGACAGTTACTTTCATGCTATATGCATAAGGATCAATAGGTTTCCTGTGTCTTAAACGTATTTTACCGGAGAATCCATGCGTTAAAATGAAACGGATATTTACTTTGTGAAATGGATATTTACTCTCTGAAATGGAGATTTACTCTGAAATGGATATTTAATCTGTAAAATGGATACTTACTTAAACGGATATTTACTTTATGAAATGGCTACTAACTTCATAGGTGAGAATGTGGCAGTAATCGTAAGTAAGCTGAATATAAAATTGCAGCAAATCTTTCCGGATTCTTCGACAGAGATCATCATGAGTGTGCATTATGAGCTTTCATTAAGAATCAAAAACTTTGTTTCTAAGTCTATTTTTAGCAAATTACTTATTATGCTTCTAGTTTCTTTAATGAAACAGAAAAACAAACAGATAAACGTACTTAAATATTGTTTTAAAAGAAAAATATTATAGCAAAAGTAATGCAGACAATGTCCTTAAGTTTAGGTAAAATACAGAAAAGTAATTAATACAATAAATCAAGCAAAACAATACTGATATATTCGCTAATGCAATATACTTCATCTATATAATGTCCTTTCGTTCTGTGGTAAGCAGAAGTTGATAAACCTTTGTTAATATTATTTAAAATAGATTCTTGTATATCTACAGACATTCCAGCTAAGAAGTAAATATGCCTGTCCTGCTTCATCACCAGAGCCAAGCCGGGAACTTTCCTCCTCAAATGACCCATTAGATGCAACAAAAAGCGGACACAATCACACTTATCACTAAAGAGTCTGATTCTAAAAATCCGAAAAAAGATGAGTCCTTCGTTGCAAAGACAGCTTTATATCGAACTTCTTAGTATAATTTGCATAATTTTGTAGGTATCAAGGTGCATCAATGTTACAAAATTTCGGTATCAATTTTAAAACGTAAATGTGAAATATTCGCACTTCGAAGTGTTGCTTATAAATATTCGCACTTCGAAGTGTTGCTCATAAATGTTCCGTTTCTAAAGTCCCAGTTCCTTCTAGTTTTCATCTTTAAGTCCCTAATATCACCGTTTGCAATTATTGTATATTGTTTGTTATTCTTGCTATAATTCATTTCATTCAAGTAATCCATATCAATAAATTAATGCCATGTGTTTGCAAAACGTCCCCACATTATATCTTTTTTGGTTCTTTCATTTGACAGTGCAAAAGCTATGATGACGCCATTGATATTGTTTGCGAATTCCTTGGTTTGGCCAAAAGTTTGTATCATCAAAGCTTCAAGCGGGATATGAGGCTGCATATGATGAAGGGGATACACGAGTCCGAGAACACATTTATATCTCATTTGTTTACAGTTTTGTTCATCCATTTAAGTTTGCAATTTTGTTTTTGGGTGTGGATATGATGGCTTTTGCTTTTGACAGTCTTAAATGATCAACGAAGCTTGTGTAAGCTTATTAACTCTTATGTTTCACAATATTCGTTAAGATATAAATAGTATGGAGCATGATTTATAAACTGTTATGCTGCAGCACATGACGATAATATTAAAATACATGTACCGTCCATCACTGTGGATGAGCAATACTTAGTGAGCAAAGTATTAAAAAAAATCTGAATTGAAACTGAATGACCAGCTAAGAATAGATATATAGAAGTGTGCTCTATTTTTCATATTGAAACTAAAAATATATAGCTTGATAGCATTTATTAGGTTTCTAAGGTTATTAGTACATTCCTTTTATGTACAGATGCATGACACAAGTTTACGAGTGCGTCACAAGCTTGAATTTTACGAGGATGCCAATTCCGTTATTGCACTTTTCTTTCCCTCTTTATTTAATTTTTTGCGTTAAATTGGTGTGATTTCATAGCGCAACAGTCCATTTTTCTTGCTCACATGTTAAACTATATATTGACACAAAACGTGCAAACGGCGCAATTATAAAACAGTTCCCCAACCTTCAGAGAGATTAAGGTTTTTCTTAAGAGTAAGACGCAACTATATTGTTACGTGTAGGCTCGTACAAAAGTAACAAAATAAAAGAGGGAAGCCAACAAGCTTTGTAAATTTAACAAAAATGATTTATTTCCCCAGAAAACAACGTAAAAAAATAGAAAACAGGACTTACGGTTTGTGAATATAATCTAAAATTTAACCCTAGAATTGAAAAATATAAGTCCTATCACTAAACAGTTCTGATTGAATCCAGGTTCGAATCTCGATGAAATTCCAATATGGAGGCGATGACGTCAGATGAAGTCGTTGTACTGATGGCAACAGATCCTCGATTGAATGACAGCTTATAATGTTTTCATTTAGAATTCCAGAATAAATTTCCACTGAATATCTTTCTCCCAGAACTTTTATAAATATGAAGCACTTGTCTAGTTTTCTAGAGAATGAATTATTAAATTCTCAAAAAGATAGATGAACATCAAAACAATCTGACATCAACAATAGAAACACCTTGTACCCTCAAGGTGTAAAGATACGACTGAATAAGTCTAATACCAACTGGCTGTTTTAAGCCTCGATTTTAGATCACATGGTGGCTCACGTGATGGGTTACGTGACACTAATTTGAACAGCGCAATAGAAGTGCACAACCGATAGGCACGTACGCCATGGAAGAACTTAGCGAATCTTATTATAAAATTCAATAAAAAAAGTTGTTGACAAATTAGGGCTATCACGCAAGCAGATCATGACCTTGGTAATAGCCAATCGTTTTTACTCGATGCTTACAAAATCTATGAGCTAAAAAAAGTGCTGAAGTAACCGTTATATTCTAATCGAGTCAAGTGAATTTTCCGAAAAAGAGATTCAAATCCAATGAAAATTATCATTACAATAAAATGTAATGAAACAAAAATAAAATAAAAAAGAATTTTACAACTAACATACAAGTAATTAAATTACATATACGTAACTATATATATATATATATATATATATATAACTAGCAGTGTGAGAAAGATTAGAAGATTTTTTTAATGCTGGAGATATAATTACAGTTTTCTGGATAAAAAGACAATATATAATATATCAATAAATTATGAGGTAGGCGGAATTAAATTCCCCTAATCCACTGATGCCTTTATTTTATATTTTGAAGTGAGCCAGACTTTTGAGCACTTAAACTGGAACATTTGCCCTTTAAAATCTTGTATACAGCTCCCATAGTACATATTTGTGTTCCAGATAGAGCCAACCAGTTATCGTGTTATACAGACTAAAGTGTCTCAGTATGATGTGCATGGAAACCAATTACATCAAGGGTGTTTAATTTGAATGTGTCCCATATGAAAAAGGGCATGTATCAGGCATGTTTAAACGTACGCGTCACATGCAAAACTCCATGGACCATATGAGACATGCCTGACACTTGCTTAAAACTTTTCACGCATAAACTACAGCGTATGAAGCAAGTGATACATGTTTAATGACTTCATTGGAGGCACATGTACATACATTGATAGTTTAAAATTTACGAGTCAAGAAAAGACGAAAGGCAGTTCTCTTTGATCCGACATGTATCTTCTTTCAAATGTTTCGTAATTGCTCCAGAATTCATGCAACTATAATGTAAATGAATTTTATTTAAGATTTTCTGTAATTTCATTCAAGTTGAGCATCAAATTTATAAGCAAGATTTTCGCTAAAAGATTTATACATAAATAATTTATTATTCCTAAAATGGAAAACATTGCTTCAATTTTAAACAATATAATCAGCTTATTTACAAATTCACACACACACACACACACACACACACACACATATATATATATATATATATATATATATATATATATATATATATATATATATATATATATATATATATATATATATATAAAATTTAATTTCTTTAGTCATCGTCAATAGGGTATGTGTAATTTTGTTAAACATTTTACCTGGGAAAAGGTTTGTCTAAAAATGACACTTCTTCCAATCCACACTCATCCAACTACCCCAATATCCCGAAGGAACCTATTTATTACACGATAAACGTATGTACATAAATATTTTAATCAATCAGTAGTTATATACATCATTATTTGAACATAGGTTCCATATCATCAGTCAGATTAACTTCAGTTAGCATTTGAAACTATGGTTGTCAGATACACTAATCCCGGTAACATACAAGGCACTTTCTGACTAATCCTCCTCAGTTCTTACTTGATACATTTTGCATTACCCCTCCTTCTGGGACATCTGGCATCAGACATTTTTCTTTCCATATCCTCATACAGTAGCATGATTCTCTCTGATCGGAACTCAAGTTAGACGCACAAAACTACCAGACAGATGTGTGTGTGTGTGTGTGTGTGTGTGTGTGTGTGTGTGTGTGTGTGTGTGTGATTTGGATTTTTAAGGTAGCTTTAACAATTGTTCAGTCATATCGCTACCATGTCTGCAGTGTGGCAGTTTATATTTATGTCTAGCACAGAGGGATCATGCCGCAGACATATAGTATCAAGTCTCACGCAGTCACATTATCCTGACACCAGGACGACCAGTCCTAACACTAACCTCTTAATGCTGAGCTTCTAGCGAGGCAGCTGTTATTACCATTTTTACAAGTCTTTGGTTTGACTCGGCCGGGGTTCAAACCCGCGACTTCCCGCATCCGAGGCGGATGCTCTAACGCTAGGCCCTCGGATCGGTCAAAACTTGCAGGAAAAAAATTATAGTAAATTAAATCCAGTACACTATTGCAGAAGAGCCATAATGGTCTTATATAGTATGTAGGATACATACATACATACATACATACATACATACATACATACATACATGCTGACGTCTCTCTTGTATGGCTGTGAAACGTGGACTGTATACCGAAGGCACATCAGTCGGTTGGAACAATTCCACCAGCGCTCCCTGAGAGCCATCATGAGGATCAAGTGGCATGACCGAATCCCCAACCAGGAAGTCCTTGATAGTGCAAACACAACAAGCATCGAAGCCAAACTGATCCAGGCCCAGCTTCGTTGGACCGGCCATGTCATCCGCATGGATCAAAACAGAATCCCAAAGCAACTGTTCTTTGGCGAGCTAGTCCAAGGCAACCGAAACCAAGGCCGCCCTCACAAGAGGTACAAAGACAACCTCAAGATGCACATCAAATGGGCAGACCTTCAACCGCATCAGCTCGAGCTCGCTGCCTCAGACAGAAGTCACTGGCGAGTCCTGACCAGAAAAGCCAGTTCCACCTTCGAGGCTGACTGCCGCCAGCGTCTTGCTGCAGCCCGTGAGAGACGTCACAAAGCTGCGTCTCAGCCACCCCCAAGTACCGGTGTCCCATGCCCCACCTGCAACCGCCTGTGTTCATCGGAATTTGGACTCCGGAGCCACATACGCGTCCATCGTTGATGAGACTGCACAACATGTCTTCCTCGGCCCCCAGAGACTACCAATATATATACATACATACATACATACATACATACATACATACATACATACATACATACATACGTACGTACGTACGTACGTACGTACGTACATACAATACAATACAATACAATACAATACAATACAATTTGTAATCAAAGAGACTTTGTCTCATTTCACACAAAGGTTGTTATTCTTACCCATTCAACTTGCAGTTTCCTACCATACCTGAACCGATGATTCCAATAATTCATCACGTGATGGGCACCTATCCTTCTTTGAATGAGTTAAATGTATCGTTTTATGAATAGTAATCACAGACTGGAGACAATCTAATACGACTTATACTACCGCTAATTCCACCACAAATACCATTAATACTGCTATTATGACAACCACTGCATGGTGATGACGATAACAATAACAGCAACAACAGCTGGAACAACACCGCTACTACTACTACTACTACTGATACTACTACTACTATTACTACTACTACTACTACTTCTACTACTACTACTACTACTACTACTAATAATAATAATAATAATAATAATAATAATAATAATAATAATAATAATATCAGAAAATTATAATTTAATTGCTAAATCATGTAAAGTATATAATTTCGTCTACATCTGACATCAGCATTTTGACATTACTACACAATTTAATCAGGTTATAGTTCATCGATCAAATTCTTGTAGAGATCATTGGACACCGATGACTAATATCTAACCAATGACTTTGAATTAAATTACTAAAGATTGCTTGCAATATTTTGTTCCTACAGTAATTCTTATCAAAATATTAGAATTATGATGTTAAGATTTTTTACCTAGTCGTGAACAAATGGGTTTGTTTTCTTTGGTTTTCCTCAAAGCTAGTTGCAATAAACGGATGCACAAACATAATATCACTTAAATATCTCTCAGGAAAAAAAAAGCAAGTTTTTTAAACAATTTGGAAGAAATTAATCATTTCTTTTCTTGAAGTCTCATTTTGTTCTACAAATTGACCAATACTTTAGATACAGCGTCTTTGACTAAATGTGCGATAATTTGACTGGCATCAAACGCCAAACTTTGAATTTATTTTAGTCAATTCCCAAATTGGAAGATATTCACATGCTAGAACGACATATTTTGTGGAGCAGTTAATACATCTAAGTTATGAATATTTTTTCGCAAGAAATATGATATGAGTACAGGAAAGAAATATGGAACGTTACAGTTGTGGATAAATTATTTGGTTTGAAGCAAAATTAAACATATACAACGTATTAGAATATCGGTAAACACAAAAAAAGCATTCTATTCATTTTACGTAGAAAAGAATAAATTATAACTATATTTATCCTGCAAAATTTTATTGTCTGCTGTAATTCTAGAAGTTTCACATCCTCCTAAAGGCGCTATTTTGCGAATATTGTTTAAGCCCCAATTTAAAACGATTGTGAAATATTATCTGTATTTTGCATAATTCGTGTGTACCTTCCCTATCATCCGATTGTACGACTGCGCCAAAAACATTCCCGTTATGCAATATATTGATTTCGCAGGAATGATTCGCGAACAGTCATGCAGACTTTAAAATAATAGTAATACAGTTAAAATTAAACTGTTCTGAGGAATTTCTGAACTTATGATTTAAATGAGAAGATCGAACCTTGTCTGTGTGTGTGTCTGTCTGTCTGTCCGTCTGTCTGTCTGTCTGTCTATCTGTCTGTCTGTCTGTCTGTCTGTGCGCGCGTGCGCATCTACCTCGACTCTAAAACCATCTGTTTAATAATTCTTTTAAAATTTAGTTATATGTAAACTTTCAGGTATCTTTTGAAGTTTTATTTCTTCGTACATTATGTTTAATCGCCGGTCAACATATGTATATATATTCTGCTATATTCTGCTATATATATATATATTCAACTGCTACTTGATAATCGATTCTGCGACGAAATAAAGCATCTCTGTGATTCCAATACTACGAAGTGCATTCATTTGTATTGTTGTACAGTCCAGTTCTCATAGCCTCAAAGTCTCTTCATCAGTAGAAGTGCTTGTAGCAGCTACTGTATATAATAAAAATATTTAGGTATCTTCAGTAATATTATATAATCTCAGGCCTTTGTTTCGGTGAATATGAAGTTTTGAAGAACGTGCTCATATTGGGCGGCGCAAAGCGAAGGTCGAAATTAGGTTCTGAAAGGCTTTATAGTAACCGAAGCAAAAGTCTATAATTGTTATAGTACATGATTAAAATTGTTTTATTATTGTAAAAATAATATTTCCGGTCCATGATGCCGCAGAACCTACACCATGACGACACGTTAAGTCAGTGACGTAAAAATTATGTGTTAGGTTTAATAGCCAGTGAAACACATATCTCTGAAGAATATGAACGTAAAGTATTAGCTATAATATACAAAATCACATAAAATTCTACGGACCAAGAAACGGGAAAAAGCAAAAATGTGTAATTATATCTTTACGTTGAGAATGTAATGCATGCCCAATTATAGCAACATTATTTCATAGTTTTGCGTCATAAAAAAAAGCTTTTCTGTCAATGAAAGATTCTTATAATGCCGCTGTCTGAAATTAATTAATTCAATACAAATAAATTTAAAAAAGAACAAAACTGAAAAGCCCTTATATGTAAACTGCTACAAACATTCACTTTCCGTAGAGAAAAGATTGCAGTCTCAAAATAGTAATGTAACTGATATCAAATACGGAGAAAAGAAAACATATTTATTTTTATGTAATGAATTTACTTATTACCTTGAAGTAGCGTGAATATGGCTCTATGAGATCTTTGTGAGAGACTTGGGAAGTTCTTATGGATTTCCTTCATTTCTTCATCTCTTCTCATTTGGTGTTTCAGAGTCTGCCTTCTTTTCACAAATTTGACAACACTTTGACATTTATCTTCAAAACTGTTTCTCCTGCTCGACTCTCGTTCAATGTCACCTCCCGACTGCGACTGCGATGCATCAGCTGATTGATTATCAACTGCAATAGTAGGCAAATCAAATGTTTGTGAACACATTTGTAATATCTTTGGAATGCTTCTGTACTTCCATGAACTATTCAACATTTGACCTAAAAAGCTATACTTCTAATTTCGATAACCACTGTGACGCCTATCATCTATAATATAAGCAAACGGACATTGTTGTGAATCCATTTGTAATATCAATGGACTGCTTTTCTTCCTGAAACCATTTAATAATTTGCCTAAAAGCAATATTTATAAGTCGAAGATATGAAATTCAAATGCATAGAAATCACGTTTGCTAGAGAATACATACATACATACATACATACATACATACATATTTTGTAACAACGCAATTACACAAATAAGTTTCCAGACGTTTCGAGTTAATCTACGTTAATCTAAACAGCGCGTTACTGTTAAAAGGTTATTATGAACAAAGTTGAGAAAAACGATATCGAAAAGGTGCAATCTTGATGTCTATTTTAATTGGCTGCATTGGCGTTTGTTGTGTATGTATGTGTATATGTGTGTTTTGTTACTGGTATATACGGTATGCTGAATATGTATAAGGATTATTTAAAAGAAGAGTAGTAATATCAACCTGATTGCATATTCTGTAAACTCTAACCAGACTCCAAAGCTCACGTGCTGTAACCAGACTCCATTAATATTGTTTCGTACACAATTTGCAAACTCTTACCATACGATCTAACTAGAGTTCAGATCGAATAGACCTCTAACTAGTCTCCACATCGCCTGGGATGCGGGAGGTCGCGGGTTGGAACACCGGCGAGCGAGTCATACCAAAGACTTATGAAAAATATGATATTAGCAGCTGCCTCGCTTGGCGATCAGCATTAAGAGGTCAGAGTTAGGACTGGTCGACCTGGTGTCAGGATAATGTGTCTAGGTGGGACTTGATGCTACATGTCTGCAGAATGATGCGCAGGTGCTGGACATCACTATAAACTGCCACAATGCAGATATTGTAGCGAGATGACTACAAGATTTTAAAGCTACATTAAGAGATCCAAATTACACACCCACCCACCCCACAAACAGAGACTAAAATCTAACAATACTCAATTTCCCTAAATGGTACACCATTTGTAAGCACTTATTATAAACTCTACCTCTGCTCCCTATTCCTTGTGCTCTTACCAAATACCATATCCCCTATGCTATTACCAGACACCATATCACTTATGCTCTTACCAAACGCCATATCCCCTATGCTCTTACCAAATACCATATCCCTTATGCTCTTACCAGACACCATATCATATATGCTCTTACCAAACACCATATCCCCTATGCTCTTACCAGACACCATATCCTATATGCTCTTACCAGTCACAATATTCCATCTATCGTACACCATTTGTAATCATTGACCATAAACTCTAAGTAGACTTCATATCGCCTGTATCAAAGGTCATTTGTGAGCATGGACACTAACTCTTCCTTTGGAATGTTTATGTTCTTATCGCCTTGATGCCTTTTATATGTCATCAAAAGCAAGTCAATATCATTAAATCCCAATAACTGAAAGACAAGAGCCTGGTTTCACCGATTATATTTATATGTTGATTACGGAGAGCATAATGCGTAATTTTTTATGCATATTGAAAATTTTCTATTTAAATCAAGTTTGTTTGCTTGTTTGTTCTGTGGGGGGGGGTTGTCTTGTTTTTATTTTGTGGCGGAGGATAGTTAAAATCTTGTATCTTTATATGTTATCCTTTCGTACGAATATTATCATCATTAAAGGCTACGAAATAAAATACTTCTAAATAGCTAGCGCTTTGGGAAAAATAAGGGTAAGCGATCTGACTTTTCACTTGAAATCGTCGATATGATGATTATTCTAAGGAGCCTTTAATCGGATAGTACAAAGTCAAACCGCGCGTATATCACAAGGACGTGTATTACTAGTTCCCCAACTGATATGGCTGATTCTTTGTAAAAAAAAAAAAAAAACTCTTAGGTTTCTTTCTTAAAATCATAAACGCCCAAAA
Organism: Megalonaias nervosa; assembly: GCA_016617855.1. Taxonomy (NCBI): domain Eukaryota; kingdom Metazoa; phylum Mollusca; class Bivalvia; order Unionida; family Unionidae; genus Megalonaias; species Megalonaias nervosa. The sequence continues at coordinate 40,650 of JAECUM010020249.1, forward strand.
GACCTTTATTATACTGAACTTGGGAAAATAATTCCTTAAACGTGATTAATAGGATCTATGTTGGGGTTTGCACCGAGACAAGGAAATACCAGTCCAAGGGTTAGATTGCACAGCATAGTGGGGAGACAAGTAATGTAACCCCGCGACTTGGATTTTCTTACCCGTAGTATAAATACTGACAGCGATTGTTTTTCTAGCCCAATTTGTTTCCAATTTAATTAAAATAGCCCTTCAGTTTTGCAATACAGTTAGCAGATTCAAGACATAGTATTATTCAGCTACTAATATTGCCTCTCACTTTATATAAAATCATCAGGTTTTGTACTCTTTTATGAAAATTGGAATAATTATTTATGTAGAATCTAGCTATATATGCCCCTCTTAGAAAAGGAGAAAATAAAAAAAAAAACCTTTATAGCTTTTATGTGTTGTAAGCATTGCACAATCAGCATCTCGAGCCACGTGATCTTGTGTACGTACACGCATTAATACGAATATGTTGATGAGGGCAGTGGCGTTACTAGGGGGGTGCGGGGGGTGTGGACCACACCGGGTGACACCTTCAGAGGTGGTGACATCAAAATGATTTTGTGCAGGAAGGAGGTCCATGGGGGTGACACCATGAGTTAAGGCAGATGACTGTCTATAAAATTGTTGAATTTTTGTGCAGAAAGGAGGTCCATTGGGGTGACAGCATGAGTTACCGCAAATGACTGTTTATAAAATTTTTGATTTGTTGTGCAGGAAGGAGGTCCTTGGGGGTGACACCATGAGTTATTGCACATGACTGTCTATAAAATATTTGAATTTTTGTGCAGGAAGGAATTCCATGGGGGTAACCCATGAGTTACCGCACTGGGTGACACCGACTCTAGTGACGCCACTGGATGAGGGCAATGGGGTGACCTGTCAACCCTAAGTATACATGTTCTACGCATGACAAATTGCAAACAAAAACTGTATGATCACATTTAATTGATGATGTGATATGAAAATAATAAGTAATTAATATCTTTAATACGGCTAACATTTTAGTTTCATCACTTCCAAATTGGTGTAAAAAGTATATGGTAGGCAACGGTAGGATAAAATACAATATTGGGTTCAGTTCAAACGAGCTCTCAGTGACTCAGAAAAAGATTTCTAATTCATGACTTACTTGGAAATTTATTGTTTCTGTCCTGGAAATATTAAAAGTGTTACTATCACTAGTGCAATGACACACTACATGGACATTATTTGTAGAATAGCATGTGAACTGATAAATGAACCAATCTGATTGGTAAATGCAGGAGTTTTCATTTGCTTTCGTATTATTATATTTGATTAAACTGGGGTTGATTGGGGGTGTTTGACAATGTTTAAAGAAACCAGTCTGACATAACGCATTTCTGGTTGTTGCCGGGTTCACGATTCTTGTGGCCAGTTATATGTACAGTCTGTGTGTATGGAACAGTTTTTTCTGTGGTAGTTTGTTCCACACAGCCTCGTGAATTTTATCCTGTCTGTAGCTCAGTAAATTTTCAGGTCAGCGCCATTAAATCTAATTAACAGCACCCAGTTCGTTTCACATGAATGTTATAAAACGAATTAGGTGCTTTAAGCTATATGTAATGACTCCGACCTCAAAATTTATTGAGTTACAGAGATGGTAAAATTCACCATGCTGTGTGGAACAAATTATAATTTATGGATAACACCAAATGGCTCGACTTCGCGTGTGTATATGTCTGTCTCTCTGAAAATGTTTTGTATGGCGCGTTATTAAAGATGGAGAAACCATTGAGTTCCTTTATTGAATTTCTTTTTGTTATATATTTAGTGTTGTTGTTGCTTGATTTTTTAACAATTCTCTCAGTTAAGTAAATTTAGCTAAACTGTGCGATTTCTCTCTCGTATAGGTGCAAAAAATGTATCAATACTATTGAGATGCTGCTGGTTTGCCAAGCGTACTAGAGCATGCAAAGTTGTTGACCGCCAATTAACGGCGATTTATCACTCCATCAAAACGTTTCCGAGATCGAAAGTATATAAAAGATCCACAAGGTGTCCAAGTTGATTCTTACCTTTATTTAATTCTACTGTACTTTTCAGGAAAATACTCTGGGCCCGTTTCGGACGTTCATCTAAATGACTTTTTTGTGCTAAATCATGATACAACTGCTCATAGTTTGTTTTATCGTCTCCCATTTTGGATTGAAATATCTCCGTCCTGGCGCAGATGTGAACCAAAGTGCCAAAGCGATGTAGGAGCATGCAGACGAATTGTACAAACAGAAGAACGCCGAAAATGAAGGTGAATGTCAAAGATATCGGTTCCACGTAATCTACTTTCCCACTCCTGGTGACACAAGGGAGAGGAATCGAGAGACTTTTAGTTTGCATTGTAACCTGCTGCAACGTGAATATTATGGAAATAAACATGGCATTGGCAAGAATGAAAAACAGACACACTTTATTCCGTAGAGCAGTTAGCTCTTCTTCCACTTGTTGTTTTTCCTCGTCTGTCTGAACCAATGGGAAAAGGTATTTTTTAATCATATACTTCCAGAACTTTCGCTCGTCTCCATCCAATTCACCAAGGGTCGCATTCTTAAGCTTCTCTTCACGAATCCAATCATATATCACAGTTTCACTGTTGTCATATATCTTGGTGTTATTATCAACAATATCTGGAATGAAACACAAACTATTATCTACTGTATAATTATTAATTAGATGTACCCTAATAAACACCATGCATGAAATGAAATTCCCTACAATATTACAAAACTTAATGCCTATAGAATCGACGCCATCTTGCCTGCGCCAGATCATAGCTGTTGGATAAGAAGAATTTAGTACGACATTGCATTACTCCTTTCGAAGAGATGCCGCTTGTATCTAGTCAGTAAAATATTTATTAGGGAACCGGTACCGGTTTACGTGGAGTTTGTCAGACTTTATATCAGGCTCGAGCACTCATATATCAATTAGGGTTATGTCTTTTACATGGCATGATTTTCTTAACTGGTTGCAAATTTGAAACGCCCTTTCCTAATCGTGGAGCTTATATCTATTTGATTGTTGATTGTAATCCATCAACGTAAGACACTCACCTATATAATTAACACGGAAATTTAAAATGTTTAAAGATAGTAATTTTCTTACGCACTATTTTTGTCACCTTACATTGTTAAGTAAGTACACATTTTGTAAATCGTATTTAAATGCATGCAACCCATACTGAGCTATCTATGAAGAAAGGGATTAAATTAAATCGTTTAAGCTATCATGTTTATTTTTCTCCGTATCTTGTTTATCTTTTATTCGTCTATTTTAGTTTCCGTTTCCTTTTGCACGTTTCCATTTGCAAAGTTTCACAAATTGATAACAACGATAAGCAAACGTATTTCACTTGGTGATAAACATCGACGAGTTTATACTTTGCTCCTCACGAATAGTCCACTATATTAACCCAAATGTAACCAACACTTACAACCGAATCCGTTCTTTGACGTACTATAAATGATTATTATTACAATAAATGAGATGTGTAATCTTCGAAAACATTTTAGCTAAACAAATGGATATACAATAATATAATTGACGGCCTTTAAACAGAGATAATTACTATCAACTGTTGAGTCTGTCGGACTTGCTGGAGAGTTGACCGCATGTTGCGTCAAAGTGATGTCTTCCACTCGTTGATTTAGTTGATTTAGTTGCTTCTCCACTTGATCAAGTTTCTGCAGGATATATCCTTGATCGCTTTGCTGAGAGAAACTCAAGCATCTGTTGAAAGAAAAGAAAAATAAAAGCTTTCGAGAATACATCTACCAGTCTATGGTTTAACACAAAATGTGTGCTATTGGACTGAGACAGACAACAGGGTCAGCCAGTCATTAACATAAACTATCAACAGATTGTCAAAAGAGACAAAGGAGCATTAACTATAAAACCTATGACTTTGTTTTTGCAAATTCAATGTTACATATCGAAAGTGCATATTGTTTTTATACACCGCACGTGATAGTCCCTCAAAACATATGACTAAGTTCACAAGATAAAATATAAAATGTAAACGTGTTAAAACTCTTCAAACATTACATAAAAAGGATCAAGGTGCAAAATATAACATTATTACAATAAACAAACGATCAAAATGTGTTATGGATCACGCATTGTTTAAATAAGACCAAGATTTTCTCTGGCGGTAAATCATCATGACTCTTCTTAATCAAGCTAACACATTTTCCGTCTTGAGGAGATCGATGCACTCAACAAGAATGGTTGTCGATGCACTCAGAAGAATGGTTGTCGATGCACTCAGCAAGAATGGATGTCGTTGCACTCAGCAAGAATGGTTGTCGATGCACCCAGCAAGAATGGTTGTCGATGCACTCAGCAAGAATGGTTGCCGATGCGCCCAGCAAGAATGATTGTCGATGCACCCAGCAAGAATGGTTGTCGATGCACTCAGCAAGAATGGTTGTCGATGCACACAGCAAGAATGGTTGTCGATGCACCCAGTAAGAATGGTTGTCGAGCAAGAATGGTTGTCGATGCACACAGCAAGAATGGTTGTCGATGCACTCAGCAGCAAGAATGGTTGTCGATGCACCCAGCAAGAATGGTTGTCGATGCACTCAGCAAGAATGGTTGTCGAAGCACCCAGCAAGAATGGTTGTCGATGCACTCAGCAAGAATGGTTGTCGATGCACCCAGTAAGAATGGTTGTCGATGCACTCAGCAAGAATGGTTGTCGATGCACACAGCAAGAATGGTTGTCGATGCACTCAGCAAGAATGGTTGTCGATGTACTCAGCAAGAATAGTTGTCGATGCACTCAGCAAGAATAGTTGTCGATGCACTCAGCAAGAATGGTTGTCGATGCACACTCAGCAAGAATGGTTGTCGATACACTTAGCAAAAATTAGTTCCACTGAGTGGATACGGATTCGGTATGTACCTACTCGAACTGTATCGTTCAGACGGGATGCTTGAGATAGACATACGTCTCGTGTACATTAGCGGTACTAGACATCATATATGAAAGATGCTGTTTTCCAATAACGGAATTAATGTTCTATCTGTTATGTAGAGATTGCATTCATTTTACCTAGTACATAGAACATCCCGATTTGAATAATATTTGAGGTCAGTGTATATGCAGTCTTAATTTCAGCAACTGGTGATTGCAGGCCAGTTGTGGCTGCATAACGGGTGATTACAGGCCAGTTATGACTGGCTGCATTATCTACTTTCTCATTATCGTTAATCCCAGTATGATTAGACCGCAAACAGTACAGAACACAGTTGCCATACCTAATTCATGTGTTGTATATCATTTGAGATATTACGATTGTGTAATTTAGAGTTTCATGACGTTTTCAATGTGGCAGGGAAATCCGAATAAAAATGATCAGAAGTGTTTTTAATAGGCCTTAATGTACATAATCGATTTGAGTATGACTGTAATTTCTGCTGTAAATTGCATGATTCATCCGGGAGCTGGCTGGAGATGGTATCATTAGTTATTACACCAGCAGTTCTAACCTGGTATCCATTTTCACCGCCTCGATATAATAAGATCAATGATAAAACGATAGTTGGTATGAGGCAACGTAGATGCTTTCTGAAAGGAAAGATTTAAATGCTTCCCTGGCATCGACGTCCCTGACTGTGTGTTGGATAAATCATTGCTGTTAAGATTTGTGTACACATTAATTCACAGTCGAAACATTCATGGTCGGTTATAGATCTTACTAAACTCTTATATCTCCGATATACCATTTAGACATTCTGGTCTGAGCCCTAATCAGTGTAGACAAGGACTCGTCTTAAACACATTTTTCACATTTGACCTTGATATATCTAACATTCTGAACGACAGTTTGTTCGCTGTCCTACGTGCTGATTTGCTAGTTACATAAAAGAATTCACAACAGGAATACATTTTGAAATTGAAATTTCGAATAATTGTAAGAAATCGTTTGCAATTTCAGCTTGCATCAAAGCGAGTGTTGGATAAACGAATGCCCGGTAAACGAGAATTTACATTACTTTCATGTAACGTAAATGTAGTTTTGGCAACAAAAACATTGTTTGGCATAATAATCTTGGCTCTAAACGACCACACTTGTTATACAGAACACGGGGTAACAACAATAGCTATGTCAAGAATGAAAGCATAAGTGTTTCAAGCGATAAAAAAGATATCGTCGAGAAACAAACTGATGGTAACATATCTGATTTTTAGGAGGTAGGCTTAAAATTTAGAAATAGATTTATTAGGATGAAAGACGATGACGTCCACTTGTTTCAATAATTTCCTGTGTATCGGTGCGCAGTTAGCCCAAACATTAATCTAAGTACCTTAGCGCACCTCTTGATACATCAATCCAATTGCGTGGATTTCCGGACTTCCCTGTATCGTTACCGGAGGAAGTTTGAGCTGTCTCTCGTGTGCCCCAGGACGTTACGTTCAGATTGCAGAGGGAGTATAGAACCATCACTACAGATGTAGCAGGGATGGCAAGAAAATACAGGAAACCGTGGAAAATGCAGGAGAATTCCTGTCACGAGAAAGTTGCAAATATTAAATAAATACACACACACACACACACACACACACACACAGATATATATATATATATATATATATATATATATATATATATATATATATATATATATATATAACTCTGTATCGCATTTTGATTTACATATCCTTGCGTGGTACAGTTATAGAAAACTCAATATAATGGTACTGGTAATTAAAAATCTTAATGTCTGTTTATGGAATCAAGTCCAAGAGAAAATACACGTCATTATTTTTCATAAAATCTGATCCTAAATTGTTATACTTTTTCTAGATGTATATTAATATCATAAGATTTATTGACCTGTATAAAAAACACCATTACTGCAAGCTATGAGGTCTTGTATTTATTGCTTATGAAGTGGTAAAGCAGTATTGATTTGTGACTATAAGGTATTGATACCTGTGGATGCAAAAGTGCGGATATTACAAACACGCTGGCGACAAAAATGAAGAATATGGTCGTAACTGAGCAGAATCCAAGGTCAACAATAGTGATCACTAGGCCTATGATGACCAACATCATCACCAACGAGTACGCTATGGATAGAATTCCGGCAAACGTAAGCTGGGTAAAAGAAAGAAAACAAAGTTGATACTTTGGTTACTATCATACATTTCATCCTAGAAAATTTCATCCATCAATTCTTGCATCTGTTTTCCAGCCACCAAGCTCTTTTCATCAAACTGGCTGACAGTACGACATGTTCTTGAAGCGAGTAAATTGATTGTCTGTTTCACGATAATAGCAAGCTGAATCCACCCGATTTCATGAAATGAGCAAGTTGCACTCTGGTTATTCACCAATTTGTCAGACGTTATGCACATGTTAAAATCGTATGGCAGGAAGAAAGGGTCAACGTGGCAGTAGGTAAATCTTGCAAGTGACACAACAAGCCTTTTAGCATAATATGCGTATGATATGGCGTTCATTTTGGTAAGAACTTCAAATTATTGGATGATTAGTCGTGTCTTGGATATGTACTTGGCCATGATTAAAATGTATTATAATAATTTGCTGCGATATAATCAAAAGAAGCGTATATTAGAACAAATATAAAAGTTATTCAACTCCAAAACAAAATCAACATTAATAATTTTATTAGCATGTACAATGATCTGTGACTGGTTCTACTGTTTCCAGTAACGTTTACATCAAACTGTAGATATAATAAAAATTAAATGGATTCCTAACATCTATCATTAAAGCTGTGTTAGAGGAACAGAAAGTAGAATGTGTAAAACGGTAAGCGATAGGTTCTTGCATGATGTATTTTATAATAAAGATGCGTTACTGTTGTATTGAAGACGACATCACTTCTTTTTTTCTTCCATAATCTGATTCAATATCTGTCTTTAATATAAAAATAACTCTTGTTGATATGACACTTACGTATGTTCGTTAAAATTAATATTATTTAGGTGTGAAACAACATTTAAAGTATGTGATTAGTTAAGAAGCCTACATTAAAACCATATCATACCATTGAATAATATTTAGAATCTATATTTGTGTACTAAAATAACTTAACAGCGAGTAAAAGCTTTACGTATATGAATAACTGCTAATATTACCTTGAGTAGTTTTCCAATTTGTATGACAATATAAATATGATATAGATAATATATAACATTATACTTCAGAGCAAAAGGTCTTACCTGAGTTTCTGATTTGGCATTAAAACAAAGGATAACGAAAACAACCAATGGCAGAATGTTTATCAACAGTACAACCCAAAGGTCTATAGCAGAGTATGCCGTGTGTATCGCACCAACGAGCATGAGGAAAATGGTCCCAGGTGTCAGAATGGATGAAAACATCAAAAACGCCTGATAGAAAATGTAAACTGTTGATATGTCTGGATTCTGTTTTATGACATGTTTCCAGTCAAGAAGGAGATCAAGTATATTGGCCATAGTAGAGGGGGACCATCTACGTCTTTGATTGAAGAATTCGTTGAAGCCTTCTGGTGCTTCCGTCAATGCATCAGAGGCTGCCACGTACTCCACTCGGTATCCCTGCTGCAGCAATAATGTGCAAAGCCACCTATCCTCACCTGCAAATATAAATACTGCTTAATAGTCCCTAAATCTTTCCGCTTGAGCCAGACTGCTCAGCACTTTGCACACATCGTTCTAACCCAATTCTGCAAACAAATCTCATTATAATAGCGATCGGTTTGGTCCCATTATTGTCCTGTTATGGAAGTTTGTCTGTACTGAGACGCATCTAACATCGAACAGGTTATCGATCGTGAGACAAAATCTGTTATATCTTCAGCATATTAATATTATCAAATTATTTTATATTGTTAGATATATGTAGTTTGTAAGAGTGACAGAAATTAAAATAACAGAAACATCATTCCATAATAAAACATTTGACGAACAAAGTCAACACGTGTCCATTAGAATATCGGTGTTAGGTGATTTATTATCTATATCATATTCTATATTCTTACGCATGTGACGTTCAAGAAAACATAACTATTCGAAAAAAGTGTCTATCAGTATAGCCTGTTCTTATATGAACAAGAGCAACTAATGACACTATGCTTGCTAGTTACAGCAACCTACCATTGTCCACAGCCACCACCAGATGTATCATTAGATTTTAGTACCCAAATCACACAAAAGTGAAAATGGCGGAGGTCACAATTTAATATTTTGATAAGTCGCTAACGAATGTTTTAGTGATGTACGAACAGAGAACATATTCAAGTTTCTAAACGAATCAGTTTGTTTAACATACTTCTGACCCATCTTTAGGATATTATGTCTTGCACCTTTATATTTTCGTTCTGTGTACCATTTAGACAACATTATTTTCTATCGTGTTTAATAATTCTGAAGGGTTTATCTCTTGGAAGAATTTTGCAATTTTGTTGTTTAGCATCCTATTTTGCAGGCTAAGTTACTGAGCATTATATAGTTATAACTATGATCATGCTAAAGTGACCCTATACACACATAAGAAGAGTTATATATCAGAAAATAGTTTAAAGCATAAAGAAAATCTGGGAGCTGGTCTTAATAGTTTTATATAAAATCGTTGTAAGATCTAAATTGGATTGTTGCACATAGGAACGTAGATTTTGTCTGGTAGCATACAGAACATCCCTATCAAACAGAATACATGATATGCCAAATGGACCATTATTCTTTCTCAGACTAACAAAATCAACCCTTTAGTATCTTTCAAAACTATCCTCTAATGTAGTTGATCCTGCATATTATGTAGTTTGCAGTACCAAATGTCAAAAGCATACTCAGAAACTAGGTACAATCTCAAAATTTTGCAAACAAATGCATTTTCAGTTGACTCAACACAATATAATATTGTCACTGCTACAATAGTCTCTGCTAATAAAAAAAGAAAAACCTTTTTAATCAAGCCCACTGCATCCATCTCAAATAGTATGTTATTTTAATTCAAAACATCTTCAAAAACTTTACTCGTCTTTCAGCGCAAAATCAGTGAAGTCACATTTTCCTATAAATGTCATACCACCCACTATACAGACAGTTGGAACGACGTTTGCAGCAGGTCCCGTTAAAAACTCCACGGCATCATCTTCATGCAGTTCCCTCATAAATCGTTCATTTTGATTGCAAGAATTACAGCTAGTTATACTCACACACACCGATAGCTGTTAAATACATGGCATATGACAAGCTGTAAAATCCCACATCTTGGAAAACATATTATATGCTCTGACATTCAACTTTGAAACGTATTTTATTATGTTTAGTGCCCAGTCTCATTATTTATGAAACTTTGATGGTGCTGTCAAAGCAGCCTTCCGTTTCCGAATATGAGATTTTATATAATCACTTTAAAACTGGTAAATGTAAATTCCAGAATTAAGTGTCAAAACATGAATTCCATTATTGGAGAATGACATCTCACATATAGAACAAAAATTGCATAGATGAAGTTGTATTTTGCCCATTTGGCATAGTACCACTTGTAGGCTGCGCCTCTAGCAGAGTGTATAAGTTCCGATGTTCACTGAATTATTTACTAATGCCCTGCAACGAAAATAAATACTTCGAACTTTCTATTGAAGTCCTGCATGTTTACATTTATAAACTTAAGACATAACGTGGCATTTAATAGCCAATATTGTGCTGGCGTGCTGTTTTACCCTACGCATACATAAATATTTACACGCATACAAAACCTCAATTGCAACATACACTGCCTGTTACATTTACGTTCACCGCACCGCACCGTTAAATGCAATACGCAACACATCTCGTTCCTGTACACGACTGGCATACGACAACCAAACAGAACAGGTTGTCTCACTCCTACAAATACCTCCGTCTCATCATCATGATTTTGTGCGAAAAACTGAAATGGAATGGACCACATCCATTTTATCCGACTTCTAAAAATCTTCATTAGTGAGCGACATTTTGCATTTTTAGTCACATATGTTTGTTTTAAGATTACAGATAGCCGTTAGATGTTAGTTTAAGGGCGAGAATATTCAGTTTTATAAGGTTATTGTAGGTGCATGATTAAAGCTAGAACGCGAATACGATACATTTGAATGGGTATTTGTAATCAGTTTAGATGACGCATGTAATTTTTAATATTTTCTAAAACGACATACCAATGTTACGACTCTAGGTCTTGGACGGTGCAACAGAAAGAAGGCAAACCTAACAAGTTTAATAAAATCAGCAGACAATTTACAAGTGACAATTTTAAGAGACGCTTACTGTATTCAGATTTAAAATCCCTAATAAACCTAAATGTCCTATTACAAGTTCCAAAAACCAGAATGTTCTGAATGAATTCCAATAGTTTTGACCGTCCTGATGTACCACAATGATGCAATCCACCACGTTTTTGAATGTGTTCACAATAGTCCCAATGTAGCGTATATCCATGTCAATGAGCACATAATAAATCCAATATAGTCTTTAAAAAAAGTATTCCTTTTGAATTATATAAGAACACAACTGGAAAATTATGATAACATATGGATTTCAGAAACTGAGATAAATAAGAATTAATTATTTATGTATCAAGTTCCTAGTTATGCACATCGTCAAGTGCGATATGCACATCACAATAGTTATGTTATGCACATCGCAATAGTTATGTTATGCACATCGCAATAGTATTCCAGCGGAAAAATCAAGTTTACTTGTAAACAAGACTAACCTTGAATTCTGGCTATATAAACATCTTGTTTACAGATGAAAATAATCTTGTGGTACAATCTACAATCATAGACATAAAGTAGCAACTAATTTTAAGATATGTGGCAATAAGGGGAAAATTGGTATTGAAATGAGGAAAGTACCAGTTTGCTTGGTTTCTCGTGCCAATTACATTATATTGACATGCACTCACTGGAATACACAAATGTGCGTGTATCGTACATAATTAGTTAACAGACCTTGATCATATTGTACATGATGCCTCCCTTTGGATGGTGGGGTGGTGTACACCTTCATTACATTGTTGTCCATCAGGGCTGACCCACGAAACAAGCTGAAACAACCAGGACTGCACAGAACACACCCCAGTGTATCCTCTGCAACTTTCTGCAACCAGTGACTCACGGCATATTCAAACTTCTGGTACCAAACCACTGGACCTGTAAATTAAGTTTTAGTGACAGAAGAAGCTGCTTTTGTCGTGGGAAATATTGCTAATGAATTATATTAATTTTAGCACTAGGTATTATGACTCTATTGTTTTAAAATGAGTAACATAAAACAGCCAAAAAACAACAACTTTTGTAAAATTCGACAGATACTTTATTTTAGTAGAACACAAGTGAACATTTAACATAGAACTCACACTATTGTGAATACAATCCCAAACAGTCCTAAAAGTTCTACCGCAAGTCCAAAATGTATAGAGTTCCAAATGAATTCCAGTGGTGTTCCGAATAAATTTCATGTGATGATGTGTATATGGTCTGGAATGTGCTAATGGGCCAACAGTCGTTTGAAATATCACAATGATATAATCCAAAATTTCCTTGAATGAATTAACAAAAATTCCAAATTAATGATATAGTCCAAGAAGTATTAATGTACACTTTGTAATTCCAGTGAATACTTGAATAACTCCACACAAATTAAAAACTGAAGTAACGATAAGAGCAACTCAGCTTCCTATGTTAAGGTAGGAATTAGTAATTTTGACGCAAACAACATTATTATAAAAAGCCACGACACGATAACATAACAAGGTTCTGAATATTCATAACAAATACTCGTGGAGAAAAGCCAACAAAAAATACAAATTAAATAGATATAACACAAGGGTAAGCAAACTAGTCAGACGAAACCATGGAAATCCAGTTGCTTCTAAACATTACTTCACACGACCATAATACTTCGAATATTCCAATGACTTATGAGATTATCCAAGTCGTGATAATGCAGTAAAACGAAACATTCTACGTGATTTAAATTTTTACTGATTCTACCAATCAGTTTTCGTTACACTGGGCACTATGACATTATCTCCTTCGCAGAAAAGCAATGCGAAATATTACTATATGCACAAGTTGGTAGTAAAAAATATACGCTAATAGTTATTTATTAGAAGATAGACAAAATACTGAGCAATCATTATATCATTGTTTATTGTTTCATTTATTCTAAATTAAATCTGAGAAATGTATGATAAAGTTTAGCACGTTGCAACAAAAGGTACGCCTTTTAAATCGGATACGTGCATCTGCACCCTGCTAAGAAATCACTCGTCTTATCTACTGGTTCATAAACGATGAAACGATATGAAAGACAAACAGCATATATCTACTAGGGTAACTTAATTAGAATGTTATATTTTATTCCGTACTTTCATGCAATTTTGTTATTTGTCAGGTGCCTCCACACCCAGTCAGCCAATACCGTATCGTACTGACAATATATAGGTGCCTGCAAAGGTATATAATACTTGGAACGTATTCGCCATAGTAAATGTAGTTGGCATACATGTTCCAACACCTTGATGTACAATACTTAAATGGAAAAAGTTTGACAGCACGCGGTCACACTGAATAAAACATACAACACAATACTTTGCATGTTACCATTTCCAGTCGGATGTATTCTCCCGCACGCTGCGCCAACATTGGGAAATTTCCTCATTCTGTCCATCAAGTACTTTACTGCCTCAGGTTTGAAATCAACATCTCCATCCAAGGCAAGGAGAAAGGTATTACTTGCTTGCTCTCTGAGCTGTTGATCATTTTCCAACTTTTGCATCAGTTCATCGATGCTCATAACAGATCGGTATGCTTCACCCAAGATTTTGTGTCCGAGGAAATAGTACATGTACATCACCTAAATGACAAATTGGTCATCATACCATCTAATCGATTTGCAAGTCTTTATATAATTCTTATATAAAGTATATCTTTTTTTATTAAGATATATCAGCCTCTCTATGAAACCCATCGTATGTTTCAAGTTCACGTGTGCACTCCGATAGATAAGGTAGCTACTTATAATTTTCTCGCATCAATGACTGTCACATAAATGTTAATTTTGCAATTATTCTGTAAATTCCACTGTTCATCCCTGTACATTTATGCAGCAGTAATATAGAATAATAAGCTTCAAAATGAGACGATGTTTAATTTATCTGGCATGTTTATATTGCATCAAGTGATCGTATAACATATAGTTTGTACATGGTTCCTACCATATCATTTGGTTTCAAAACATGTAATGGTATTTTACCATTTTGTTGTTGTTTATTTTAGGTCGAATATGACATTTGATTCTCATATAAAATTTTATTATTTTCTAACAGGTTTTTAGTTTCTTAGAGACCGAAATTTTCTTTCTGTGACGCTTGAAATAAGAGTATGTTGGTGAAATCAATATTTTTCAGTATTTTAAAATTATTGTATATGGAAAATGAACATGCTCAAACCTGGCTCCACCTTTTTCTAACTCGTATCTTTTCCTTGTTCTTGAGATGAGCTATCATTTTGTTTCCGTGTGGTAAACACCATACCAGTCTTCCACCGTAACGAGTTTCAATTTTCTGTTTTAAACAGTTGTCGTCTCTGTAAATGTACAGCCATCGATCAGTCTAATAGTAATGAAGTGTGTGTCTATATATATATATATATATATAT